>JACDOX010000124.1:1839393-1920128 GCA_014549065.1 Cardinalis cardinalis | reverse complement strand
CCCTGTGTCCCTGTGTCCCTGTCCCGTGTCCCCATCCCCGTGTCCCTGTGTCCCTCTGCCGCTGCTCCCCTATCCGTGTTCCTGTCCCAGTGTATCCCTCTGTCCCTGTATCCCTGTATCCCTGTCCCCATGTCCCCATGCCCATGTGCCTATATCCCTGTGTCCCTGTGTCTATATCCCTACATTCCCGTGTCCCTGTTCCTATGCCCATGTGCCTGTGTCCCTGTCCCTGTGTGCCTGTCTCTGCATCCCTGTGTCCTTGCGTCCCTATGTCCCATTCCCTGTGTACCCATGTCCCTGTGTCCCTGTGTGACTGTGTCTCTGTGTGCCTGTGTCATGTCCCTCTGTCCCTGTGTCATGTTCCTGTGTCCCTGTGTCCCTGTGTCCCTGTGTCATGTTCCTGTGTCCCTGTGTGCCTGTATCCCCTGGCTACAGTGTCTCTATGTCCCTGTCTCTGAATCTGTGTCCCTGTCAGTGTGTCCCTGTCAGTGTGTCCCTGTCACTGTGCCACTCTCACTGTGTCCCTGTGTCCCTGTTTGCCTGTGTCCCTGTGTCACTGGGCCACTATCACCATCCCTGTGTCACAGGGTCACTGTCCCTGCGTGCCTGTGTCCCTGCCCCTGTGTCAGTGTCCCTGTGTCCCKGTGTCCCTGAGCCCCTAGTCACTGTCCCTGTGTCCCTGTGTCACCGTGTCACTCTCACTGTCCCTGTCACTCTGTAACTGTCCCTGTGTCACCAGCCCTGTGTCCCCGTGTCACTGTCAGTGTCCCTGTCGCTCTGTCACTGTCACTGTGTCCTTGTCCCTGTCATTGTCCCTTGTCCCTGTCCTTGTCCCTGTCCCAGACATGCCCCGGCACCCCTCACACTGAGCACACCAATCCTGGCGATCCTGCGCTCCCTGAGACCGCAGAATCCCGGGATCTTTGGGTTTGGGAGCCCCCTCTGGAGACCGGAGCATTCGGTGCAATCAGAGCGACACTGTAATGCCCTCTTTAAACACTGTAATGCACATTTTAATCATTGTAATGTGCACTTTAATCACTGTAATGCACATTTTAACACTGCAATGCCCTCGTTAAACACCGTCCCAGTGTTTCTGCACAGCTGCAGGTGTTCCCTGAGACTCGGAAAGGTGGAAGGAAATAATTCCAGCACAGTCCGTAAGTCTTGATCAGGGCTAGGAGCACCGGGGAAATTCGGGATTTAAGCATTCACCTGCTCCTGGCAGGACTCAGTGCCAGGGCTGGAAATGTGTGGGAAATCTACCTGCACCACCACCCAAATCGTGGGCATGGACTCGGGGAAAAAACAGGCATCGTGCCACYTCAGAAGCATTTATCATGTTAGGAGAGATGGAGAGATGCAGCTGGAAGCAGAACCACGCATTCAGGGATCCACAATTATTTTTTAAACCGGTACTTTGCGAGGTACTTCTCACAAATATGTAAAAAAAGTGTCTCGTCGAGGAAGGCGAGTGCATCATTTGTGGTGTCAGCACCAAGGAAAGCAGTAACGGGGAATAACATCCAGAACCTGCATTTCCAGTGGGGAATTACATCCAGAACTTGCATTTCCAGGGGGGAATAACATCCAGAACCTGCATTTCCAGGGGGGAACAAAACATCCAGAACCTGCATTTCCAGGGCGGGGGGAATAACATCCAGAACCTGCATTTCCATGGGGAAATAACATCCAGAACCTGCATTTCCAGGGGGGACAAAAACATCCAGAGCCTGCATTTCCAGGGGGGGAATAACATCCAGAATCTGCATTTCCAGGGGGCACAAAACATCCAGAGCCTGCGTTTCCAGGGGGGGAATAACATCCAGAACCTGCATTTCCATGGGGCACAAAACATCCAGAGCCTGCATTTCCATGGGGCACAAAACATCCAGAGCCTGCATTTCCAGGGGGAGACAAAACATCCAGAACCTGCATTTCCAGGAGGAGAAAAAACAGTCAGAACCTGTATTTCAAGGGGAGGAATAACATCCAGAACCTGCATTTCCAAGGGGGAATAACATCCAGAACCTGCATTTCCAGGGGGCACAAAACATCCGGAACCTGCATTTCCAGGGGGGCAATAATATCCAGAACCTGCCTTTCCAGGGGGCACAAAACATCCGGAACCTGCATTTCCAGGGGGGACAAAAACATCCAGAACCTGCATTTTTAGGGGGGAAACCATCAATAACCTGCATTTCCAGGGGGGTAATAACATCCAGAACCTGCATTTCCAAGGGGGAGGATAACATCCAGAACCTGCATTTGCAGGGGGGGAATAACATTCAGAACCGGCATTTTTGGGGAACAGTGTGCTTTGCCTCCTGAAAGACACCCGGAGGACACCAGGCAGCTCACAGGCAGTGGGGAATAGTTTTGGATGGAGTACAGGAAAGCGCAAGGACGCGGGTGGAGAGCATCTGCCTTGGATTTGCAGGAAGAGTGATAATACGCGGGAAGGAGCTCCAAGACTCCGCGGCTGAAGGAATCGGCGGCAGGCTTTACAGAAAGAGAGGAAAAGGAATTCCGACTGCCTTAAGTACCGCGGAATTAGTGAACTGAGCAGGGAGACAGCAGTCGTGTGCAAATGTSTGGATGAAGCAAGTGGCATCAAGGGAGAACGCTGGGGATACATTAATTATTTTAATGGGGTGAAATTACRGAAGGGCATGTCTAAGCTGGGAATCCGTGTGGAAAGCTTTTGAATGGAGAAACACAGGCTGGAAAAATCGTCTCCCTAAGGGAAGTGGTGAAAGCTTTATTGCCTGAGACTTTAAATGATAGATTAGGGGAAATACCAAGGGACTCATTCTGAAACATCAGGGAGATTGCACTGAAAGATTAGGAAGGGAAGAAGAAAGGCTGGAGGTGGTGCTGGCTCCAGAAATTTTGGGAGTACAGCCCAGCACATCTTCTAGGCTCCTCTGGCTCCACGTTATCATTCTTTGACTGTGTGTGCCAAGAGCGCAATGATTTCAGCGTTAGTTACCCCACAAGGACGCGATAAGAACTCCCCCGCCCGGAAGAAACGCGTTTGTGCAAAGGGAATCTCGGCGCTTCCCCAAGGACAATGGGAGGAAATCAGCTCAGTGCTGGAGCACGACCTTGAGCCACATTCTCTCGTCAAAATAAAAGTTGGTTGTGAGAGCATTTCGGCTCATTGGGGCTCCCAGGCTGGCTTCTCTCAGCCAGCTCCTGGCAGGGGGACGCTCCTCTGTCCCTGCTCCCTTCTCTTTCCCAGCCCCAGGCCAAAAGCTTCCCTCCAGCTCCAGACTGAAGAGTGACTTTTCAAGAGCTCATGTCGGAGGCATCCATAGGCACRTTACCAAGCATCCTCTGCAAAGGAAGCTTCACCTTCCACGCCACATTTAAACAACACATTTTGCCAGTCTSTGAAATCACAAAGGTGCTGCTGAGACCCAGCCAAGCCATGCCCCTGCTCCTCCTGAGGACACCCAGGCTCTCCTGCAGCCACAGCAGTGGCCAAACAGGGACCATGGAAAAGGTGTTCAGAACACCACAGTGTTCATCCACCCCCGAGGTACCCCCAGAGTCTCCTTGGGAAGGAAAAGAAATAAAACATTTCCTTGCTGCTAGGTTTTATCAGCCAGCATAATCTMATTAACCAGCACAGCTGCTTCATTAGCATTAGAGGCATATTTATCAAGGGGCTAGAGGAAGCATTTATTAAATTAGCTTGTAATTTTGGAGTTGCTGTATGGTTTTTTACTAGAGTTTACACAGTTCAGGATGGTGCAATGCTGAAGGACATCAAGGCAGAGGGAGGCAGCTCCGTGTCCTCCTCCCATGTAGGTGGTACCTGGCAAAGACAGCAGGAATCACAAGTCTCACTTCAAACACACTCTCACTGGTAAAAGCCTCTGCTTACTCACATGTGGTGTTGTTCTGTAGGAGAAATATTTGTGAATTGGAGAAACACAGSCCTGTGCTGAAATTCTTTACGGAAGTGAGCATTTAACAAAATAAGAAATGTTTCTAAAGTTGCTTGAAGTTGCYAACAGCGACTGCCTGCTTGCAGGCAAAGTGAAGGATTTCCTGCAAGGTCACAGAGACCAGGATCACTATTGTTTCACTGCTGACCCTGTACTTTAAAAATTCAAAGAATAGCTTAGAAACACAAAACATTTCCCAGACCTCCAAGACCCATTCAGTTGTAAATGTAATTTTAAAAATCTTTTACATGCTCACCATTTGACACATAAAATTTTACTTATAAATACCCAAAACAGCATTAAGTATCAAGATACTTGGAGTGTTTTACTGGAGGTGGTATCAAATGCAACCAACTTACTTTTGAAATAAATCTTGAAACTTCCAATATTTTTAGCTATTTTTAATTATTTTAATTAAGGTCTCATCTTAATATCCTACATCTACCAAAGGATTTATATAAATGAAAGGAGATTTTTGAATACTTTCAGTCAAAGGAAGATTCGAAAGGAACCACAATGAAATGTTTGCAACAGATGGAGTATTTCTATAGCACTAGCCAAAAGATACAGCCAAAAGAGATTCCAGCCCCACCTTTTGATTCAGTGCATTTGAAGTAAAAAGATACATATGTCAGCTTAGAAGCCTTAAACTTAACTGATGGATTCTGTATTTCTCTAGCATTTTACTTTAGTTATTCTGGGTTTAGTATCTGAATGTTTTCTTTTAAATAGATTCACAATACCTGCAGATGTGTTTGGTTTTTTTTTTTTCCCCAAAAGGAGTTATGCATATTGGCCTGATAAGAACAGTATGTCAATTTGTGGTAAAATGTGTATGAGTTTTTGCTTGAGGCTGATCCCCATTTTTCACATCTAGTTCATCATTTTAATAACTCATTTTTGTGTGTGTGTGTGGTTTTGGTTTTTTTTGTTGTTGTTGTTTTATGGTAGAATTCCTCATGTTTTCCAGGAGGAGGAACTAAGCACACAGCAATAAAACACAAACACCTCTTGCACATTGTTGGGAAAATGGAATGTCTGCAGCTCAGCCTGGCCCTGCACCTGCTCTCATCTTGCAGGTGTTAACACAGGTGTCTCCAAAGCTCAGTCTGGGAGCTCAGAGGGGAGCAGCTGATGTGCCCTGCGGGGACAGTGAAGCAGTGGAGGCCTCCCCAGCCTCACGTCCCTCTCAGTTGGGTGATTGTTCCACACCATCCAACAGCTGAGGGTCAGCTGGCACCCACCCGCTGTGACTCCCCACCCAACAGCTGCCAGGGCAGAGGGGGAAGCCCAGAATCAGGGCTTTTCTCAGCCAGCATGGTGTGCTCCTGTCTCAGCAGRACTTCAGCGAGCGGTTCCTCCTCCAGCATCCCATCCCCACATGGGAAAAGCCGATCTGTCCCAAAACACCCAAGGAAAGGGTTCCCTTAAGGCACTCTGACCAAAGAGAGCTGAGAAACCTTCCCAAAGGGCTTCACAAATCTCGTTTATTTGACTTTTCCCGATTTCCAACCGAGAGCTGAGCAGTCAGACCTGACAGCTGGCTGCTGATTGACGCTGTGTGCGCCGGGGACGGCTCAGCTGCGACACACGGCTYGGATGCAGCTGCTGGGGATTTTTTTTTATTTTCCTCCTTGAGTTTCCAGTGCTAGGAAGCAACACGTGGCTGTGTTTGGGCAGCTCTCCAGACAGTCTGGCCCTGCTGCTCTCTGGATTCAGGCTCTTCACGTGCTGTGMAGCAGCAGCAGCCGCCGGAGAGAGGTGCAGCTGCTCTGTGGGCGTGGGGAGAACAGCCCCAGGCTTCACAACTGGTGCAGCATTTCATGATGAGGTGGAGCTATGGAAGTGCCACAGTCCCCAGGAAATCCTCCCAAGCCTGGAGTCATGGTTACACATGTGAGATAAAAAGTCTTCTCCTAATCTTAGCCAAGTAAGTCTTGAGGCTCTCATTAAAGAGCAGGGCTGGCAGCACCCTCAAGCCCCCATCTATCCCATCTTTGTATCCTAAAGAGTGATTAACACTCCCTCACATTTTAAACACTCGAGTAAATAATTTCTAATTTGCTTTTAAGAGCTTCCAGTGATTAAGTTTCCCTAATTGCCAGGCTATGACCTCCAGTGCCTTACACTGGCTTTCTTGTTAGATCATTCTTTGATGTCTACCCAGCCATGTTCTGATGCCTTCCAAGGCTACAACTTCTTTCAACAGGAAAATCAGATTATATTCTTGTTCTTTCCACGTTCAAACACCATTCCCATGGCTTTTGTGTGGGATTTACTTGTAAGCAGTAGCTGTACCTGTAATCATCCCTGCACTATGCTGCCTGCTCCAAATTTCACATCAGTGACCTGAGGTAATTTCTCTTCAGCCACTTTAGCCCACRAATTTTCCACTTGCTTTTGCCCTCATTTCCTACCCCAGAAGGAGGAAGATAAATAGCCCCAAAACTAAGGCAACTCACCTTTTCCTCACAGCTTGATTTAAACACCTGGAACTAAACAGCAACTCCTTCTGCTGTATGAAAGAGGCTGGAGATTCCCATGGGCAGTGGCTCTYTGGGCATCCCTCCCTTCTTCCCCATCACAGCAAAAAAGGAGAGGACARAGGTCACACTTGTGGTGTTTTATTCACACCAGTGTAATTTTGAATCTCTCATCCTGCAGATCAGGRGAAAATCAACTTTTGCAGTGAAGCAACAGCTCTCATGGCCATATTCTCCTGCAACTCCAATTGCAAAGAGGTTGTCACTGAGACCACCACTATTTGCCTGGATGCTTCCCACACGAAACAGGCCCATGCTCAACGTCCTCAGGTGCTACCACTCTTTCTGGGTTTTGCTTTTTCCCTACCCACAGGAGATTTTCTGATTTTTGGCTTTGGAATCAAACGGTTTCTAAAAGCTGGCATATGCAAAACGCTTCTGAAAGTGTGGAAGGCTGGTGTGGTGATGGCATGGAAATAACAGGGTTCAGGGAACCCTCATGGAAGATGACATTTGAGGTAGAATTGTTAAGGGCAGTCTGACTTAAAAATCATCATGTCCCACAGGRGCTCTGCAAAAATACTGTTTTCAGATCTAGAAAGGTCTTATCGCGTTGGGTTTTTTTTTATTGTTTTGTTAGAAAACTATGCCTGCCTGCACTATCCATAGAGCTGCTTTACAGGTGTGTATCACAGAGGGAAAAAATAACTCATAAAGACAACAGCAAGTTTGGATGCTATTTAATGAAAAAGAAGTGAAGTTTATAAACACAAGGCTGACAGAGGGAAGAACACAGCAGGAAGCTGCCAAGGTACAGGTAAGACTTCTGAAGTGCATTGCTAGTGCAAGTAGGTAGGCAACAGAAGGAAGATCATATTCCAGGTAGGCCCCTTCAGGTGAGCTGGGGTTTGCTGGGCTATGTCAGCTCGAAAGGCAGAGCCTCAATCTCCCTTGTGAGCTCTTCATCCAAAGCTTTCTACCGGGAGAGAAAACCAAGAGGAATCAGGGACCACAAGACAGCTTCCACACACTGCTGGCAAACAAACACATCTGCAGTGATCAAACCCTKGGAGGCTGTCAGCAGAGATGGTGCTGAGCTGCATGGACTTGTCACTGCAAAGGGCAGACAGCCACAGGGAAACCTCCAAATGAAGGGCTAGACAAGCTCAGCTGCCTTCACGCTGTGCCCCAATGTGATTTTGGACACGTCCCACCTCACTGGTCTTCCCCAGAAGTGAGCATTCTGACCTCAGAACAGCCTCAGGCTGGTAAGGGGAGCCTGTACTCCCTGAATCAAAAACAATGGTGTACCAACTCAGGCAGTCTCACCTGAAAATGTGCAAAATGCTCTTACCTAGATGTGATTTTTGATCACAGGTTTAAGGCTTACCACTTGTGCTTTACGAGCAAGCAGGCAGTAGCCCAAAGGAACAAAAATATGTTTTATGGGGCTCAAACATGGCTCAGCTCACTCAGGAAAGCTACATATGAACTTCCTAAACAGCTTTATGGTGTTTGGCTCAACAGCCACACCTGCAGATTACACAAGCACRGAGGAAATGGGCACTGTGTTTTACAGGGGAACGCCCCCATTGCAGTCTACAAGGCACATGTTGACTAAAATAAGCCTGGAGCCCTCTGAGAGTTCAGGAGGAGCAAGGAAGCTTCTGAGACGTACAGTGAGTGGAGAAACATTCCAATAGGCAAAATTCATGGGGCTACAGCTACCTAATCTGCACTAATATCACTGTGCCCAACTGCCTGTGCAGCTCAGACATCACCAGTTCCCCTGATCAGTATCTACAACTTCTGCCTCACCAAATCTCCCCATGAGAACATTAAGACTACAGACTAAGGTGGGTAAATCTGCAATCAATTAATACRTGTAGCTCCTGAAAAGATAAAGAAAAACTCTTACAAGTTCTTTTCTCGCTTCTTCAACCTTCACTTGCGCCAGGGGAATGCTCTAATGAGAGAAAACGGCATAAAAATCATCATTTCATCAAGATACAAGAGTCCCTGCACCTTTACAAGAGTCTAATGATGAGCCTCAGGTAAATTAATGGACAATTAATGAAGTTTTGTGTAGGCACTTCACATGCAGAAGGTATTCCCCATTACAAGTCTAGTATTGGTTTGGTTTGGGCAATCACGTATTTTTCAAAAGTCTGGYATGGCCTAAAGTCTAAAAAAACCCCTTCATTTTAAGCAATTTTCCAAATCTACCAACCAAGGGATTTGATTTCAACAATATTTGTGCAAGACTTTTCCAAAGCACAGTAAGTTTGCARGGATAAACCTCCCTCCCCTCCTTCTGCCTGCACCAGGGGCTCTCCCTGTCTCCACTGACAGCAAGGCTGGAGGAGGGAACTAGAGAACCCAATCCCATTTGAATGTCCTGTTCCACTTGACAGAAGAATGCTGCCTCTTGGAGGAAGATGGATTAAACAGAGCAGCAGTCCCACTTTTCCAGCCACAAGCTTTTTTTTTCTCAGTAGCAAGACATCAGTGTTTGTATGAGGGAGAAGAGAAACCTGCATTTTCATAGAGCTGAGTACCCAGCACCCTCAAGAGAAATCAAAGAAAATGATGGAGCAGCCAGTTTAGGGGACAAAACCTACATTTGGCTATTTCTTCAGGATCCTTAAAATCCTGTTCAGAGCTCCAAACTCTGCAACACATGCTGTGTCCACCAATGGCCTGACAAGCATTACAGCTAAAATACTGGTAAATCTCAAGAAGTTGGTTATACTAGGGGATTCCTTTTCTTCCATATTTCTTTGTCCAATTTCTAGCTAATTCACCTGAATACTAATTTACCCAGCAAATCTGTCTACTCTGTTAGAACAAAGTTTGCCTGACAAGGAAGCTTAATTTCTTGGCTTTGATTAATAAACAGAGATCAAGTCTTTGGTTTGCATCGTTACCAGACCTGTAGGACATCTACCTGTCCACCAAAGGCATCACAAGGATATCCCTTACATTCTGAACTCCACTAAAGTTAACCTGACGGCAAATACAACATAACAGTGGAATAAATAGTTACAGGAGGTAAATCAAGATAGGATGCCAGTTCCCTCTTCAACGGCTCAATTTTTTCACGCAGTGCAACCAGTTCCTGCAAAAAGAGAAAGGCAGATCATATTCTAGGGAATTATTTGCAGAATTGATGGAAATGGGTGAGATGGATCCACAGTTACCTCCAACATTTCAGAACTTGAGAGATTTCATCCTCTATAAAACACATCGAAAACCAAAATTTTGCACACACAGTAGCAATAAGACTCTCCCTTATGCTCATCAAGTGGAAGTAATTTATTTTTGGGGCTGCAAACTGAGTACCTTCCATAGTCCTGAACTCTTTTCAAATAAACAAAGTTAAATAAAAAAGATAAAGTCATTTGTGCTGCCCATTTCAATGATGTCTTGGCAATGCAGTTCTATAAATGTCAAGGAGTCAAACCGTACCTTATGCTTGGGCTCTAGAAGATGRCAAGCCTAGAAAATTTGCCTGTGGCTTTTTGGATGCAAAATTCCAATAAAAATTATTTCTGGTCAGTACCCTCGTGTAACACTGGGCAACGTGAGCACTGCCACCCAGTGCTGGTTGGTGAGAAGCACAACAGAGAAACCAGGAAACCTGTTTTCACTGCTCCACTCGAAAACATAAAGGAAAAGGTAGCAAAAGTAATAAAGAGAAAGACTGAGTTCCCACTACAATAACAGCAAAAAATGAAGATGTGTTGAGTGCACAGGACAAAGATGTAAAATCTGTAGTTACAAACTCAAGAAATGTGCTTTTTCTTTAAGATGTTCCACTAGGCTTAATAAAATATTATTTAGCTGAAAAATACTATGTTTAAAGATACAGCAAAAAAAACAGCATGTAGTGATTCTGAATTTGGGTTCCATTTGACCTTATTTCCTTTAAGTGTTTGGAAGAGATTTGCTTCACACAAAGTAGCAAGGATCACATGGGTCATTTTGTCAAGAAACCGTAATACACAGGTAGCCATGTAAKGGGATATAGTCCACAGAATATCCACTCTGTTTATAACACAGATCAGAAATAAAGGAGGCAGATCTGTTCTCAGTGGCAGGGAATTTATTCTGTGGAAAATCTCCAGTAGATGCCTCTAGGAGAGACAAACCCACCCAAAAGAGCCCAGTTCATGGGAATCCACCTACAGGATTTTTATTTGTGCTTCCTTTGGCCATTAAGATTTGTTCAGGCAGCCAAAGAGCAAACTACAATTCCTGAAAGCACCCAACAAGCAAGCCTGGYCCGTCCAACTGTAGCAATATCCCTCTTGTATCCAAAAACCTACCTCAGATGATTTCACCAGTGCCTCATGTGTCAGGGATTGGTCCAACCCACTGGCAAGAAGCTTAGCCTGCAAACAGGAGAGAGCACAAAATGCAACAAGGAGAAAGATTTCACCATTTCCTTCTGTTTAAATCTAAACAGGCAGGGAAGAACACAGGTTGTCCACGGCAGAAACGTGTGCTATTGGAGCCACAGCTATAGCTGGTGTACAAAATGAGCTGCTGCTAAAATTTGTATTAAGAATAACAAGTCTTTCCAGAAAAGCAGTGGGAGAAGGGCACATGGCAAGGCTGAAGAAAGGCTTCTCAGGAAAATGTCAATTGTAACACAACACTTTCCATCTCATGCTTGTCAAGGTATCAGGTATGGCTTTACTTCAGTCATCAAGTAACCTGCCAGAGTTTCTCAGGRAATGAGGAGAAAGCACTCTACTGATCACAGGATGCACCGAGGAGACATCAGCAGGGACAACTGAACTATATTCACATGTTGTCCTGTTAGCTCAAGAGTCCCCAGTACTGGAGTTCAGGAAGCTTATGGAATGTCTCTGTAACTACAAATTTGGGCTCAACCAACCACAGCTGYGTCATCCCATCACAGTGTCATGTAAGAAAACTCCTTCCACCAACCTCAGCATCAGAGATCCTTATTTTCAGATCCTTAGATTTATCTTCCAGGAACTTCATGTTCTTGGATTGAGTCTCAGCTTTGGCCTGTTGTGCTGCCTGAGATTTCTTCAGTTTTTCAATATCCCTTAAGAAATAACACAGAAAGAAAAAGCTGTTACATTCAAAGATGTATCAGGATACAAACACTGTTACTTACCTCTACGCTCAAGCTAAACTCTGCAATACAACAAACACAAGAAAGAARRAAACTGAGAAAATCCTGCATTTCCCTGTGAGATTTTTCCARTGGAAACATATACAGCTGTTACCTCCAGAACCCCACAGATCAGGGAAAACAGAGGCAAAGAAGAAAGCCATATGCCTAAAAACAAAGGGTAATAGTCTTGTGCAAAATTCCCTAACTCACTTAGAAACCTGTTACACGAGCTAAACCTCAGATCAAGAGGAGGCAAACCTGCAGAAAGCATATGGGAATCTCTTTTACAAGCCCAATTACCACTTCAAAAAAAAAAAAAAAAAAAAAAAGCAATTCTAGAAATAATTAGACTGGAAAGGAGCTGTGGAGAGCATCTGTGCCAGCCCCCACTCAAGGCTGGGGTTGATCGTGCTGTGCTTGGCAAAGCCCTTCAGATTATATCCTCCAGGGAATGACTTGACACTGATTTTTTTTTTTTGAGTTATCACTATTATTATGTCTTCTACACACTGGTTAAGGGAACTTCTTACCTGAGAATGGTTTTTGTTTTGCCTCCCTTAGTCTGACTACAAAGGCCATGCTAAATGTGCTAAGAAAATCAGATTTGTCTTCAGCCTCAGACAAAAGTAACTGGTGGAAGATGGAAACTTGCATGTGAAAACAGCTTGTAGATCACTTTTGCTTTAAAATAATTGGTTTGATGCTTTCCCAGATCTCTTTTGACTACTGAAAGTATCCGTAACAGATGGGTTTTGATAGATACTTCCAAATACTTTGAATTGGAGATGTGTCAAAACCCTAAAAATTCAGTTTTCCTTGTTAGTTACCATAACCAACATTGCCCAAGACAGAAATCACCAGTATTACTTTAATCTTTCCCTCTTCCTCATCCATTACTCACTTCTCTAACTGCTTTTCCACCATCAGTGCTGAAGTTAGTTTTTTCGTGAGGGTCCTCAATTTCTGTTCCATTTCTTCGTTTTTTGATTTTGTTTTATACAGTTCCAAGGTCATGTCATTGATGGCACTGTAGAAGCTGGTGAAGAGAGAATCAGTGGGAATGCTTAGGAGTCAGCTTTTCTGAAARTCAGAGTTGTTGTTATTCTTTTCTCCACACTTTAAATGAATTACTTAGTTTCCTCTGGATGTTATGGCAGGAGTAAATTTAAATAAGACACTAAGGGAATTTGCTTTCCATAACTAACACAGATTTTCACGTGGAAGGGAAAACAGCCCAGCAACCTGAGTAAGAGCAAGTGAACAACACAACTGGCACTCTGGTGAATAAAACCACCATGTGCTYCACTCCTGGCTTGCCTCACTGCCTTTGAGGGAAATTGTATTCAGTCCCTGAAAATGCACGGTCACAAGATGTGCCGGGCAGCATCTGAGTACCCTCCTCTTCCCAAGGGGCCCAAAGCTCTTCCCCCTCCAGCTCAGGAAGAGAGATGTAAGTGCCAAGATCCTAAGTATCACAAAAACATTGGGTTCCAAGGCAGACTTTGCCCCTTCTTTGCTGCAAGTGTTGCAAAGCCATGCTAGGGAGAGAGGCCCAAGGAGCCCAGAGTAGCAGACGCCATCTCTCCACGGCAGAGGGAATCTCCTCGCATGAACTGAGGCCAGAGGAGACAGACAAGGATGAGGAGCTGAGGCTGGAAGAGCAGTCACAGTTCCCCAGTCCTTGCCTAAGCAGTGTGAACACTGCTGTAGCCTGGGATACCTGGCACAACAGTCCAGCTGGCAGCAGYCAGCACCCACTGACTGCCAGGAGAAAAAGGAGGGATTTAACTCCATCCCAGGCCCCTCTCCGGCTTCAGAGATTCCTGTCCTGCGATAACCTAGACCTAGCATKTTTTGCTCAGTTCCCATGCACTCCAAAGCTGCCCAAGGGGTAAAAATAACCCTGACAGAGAAGATTCCTAGTGCCAAGTTTGGAGCTGCTGATGAAAAACAGAGGAAAACAGCACAGACCCTCACCACGAATGCAGAGTGTGAAGAATTACCTGGTAAGAGACGTGTCCTCCACGTCGAGTTCTATTGCACTTTGTACCAGGTCAGTGAGGTCATCGTTGGCCTCTTTGGACATACTGCCTTCCAAAAATCCCAGGCTTTCTCCAAGAATTTCCTGCCAGTAGTCAGCTRGAAAATATATACAAAACAAAGCAGTGATTTTTTAAATATTGCTGCTCTTTTATGKAACTCATCAAAGCTAGAACCCAATCCCACACTGGGAACTTGGCTACCTGCCTGTTGCTGGGGGAAAAAGACACTTTTAAAAAAGGATTAAACATATAAAACTGATGCCATATCTCCATTTGTCAAACAAATTCAGTGTATAAAGGGAGAAAGCACTGCTCCACTCCCTCCCTGACCAGTCTGTCTGACAGACAAACAAGTGCTCACCTTTGTGCTACAGCAATGAGCACATCCAGCTCACCCCCCAACAAAGCTCACAAGGCTGAACCTTGTTCATGGCAGACCCAGGAAGTGTGTCTCCATCATTTTTTGTTTGGTGGCMAGGCACTTGAAGGAACAAAAACATCTTCATGTGTACTATGCCAGCCTTTGCACAGAAAAGTAAAACTCCTTGCTGAGAAAAGCCTGTGAAGTGACAGTCCTTTATTATGTGTGTTAAAAACATACTCTGGTCCCCTGAACTTCCTCAAAAAAACCCAAACAAATTAAAAAATASTCACTCTAGGCAGCTTCAGCACAACTTAATCATCTCAATGTTGCTTCAGGCTCCCTCAGGGCTTTCCTTAACAGTGGCTCAGCACCAGCTCAGCACCAGCTCAGGATGAGCTGCAGGGACACYTCCCTCTCTATCCAGGCAGTATTTCCATGCTGTGCTATGCAGCCCAGCAGACCAGGATGTTTTAGCAATTAACCTGCTTGTCCACATTTATGGCCTGCTCAATACGGCTTAAAAAACTGTCCTTGAGCAATCTTACGTTGCTGTAAATTGTAGTAAAAATCGCATTAAAAAAAAAGCTGAGTCTGTTTCAATTACATATATTTATATATATTCCAAAGTTTTCAACAAATACAATCTTCAGGACCACTCAGAACAGCCTGACTCAGGTGGAACTGAGAAATGGAGCTTCAAACTCACCTTCTGCTTCACATTTGCTTGTCCTGTCCTTCATGTCCTCTATCAGCAACATAACATCCTTGTCTCTCTCTTCATTGCTCTCCATAATTTCATGCAAAATATCCACTGTCCTTTCATTCACCTCATATTCTGGAATAGGCACACCCCCATATAATTTCTTTAGCCATAAAGTAACCTGCCCAGAGAAGGGAGACAAAAGAGCAAGCAACCATGAAATGACAGAAAATAGCTGACAGACGTGAAGAATGTAAACTACTGCAAACTCTGCATTCCTGAAGAGCAACTCCTACATCAGTCCAGGAGGCATGGGTGGGAAAAGGGGAGAAAAATTCCTTTTCCTCTTCTTTAAACACCTTCTGTGGTCTAGAAGACTATATTATATCCTTTTCAATCTCCCTCATTTCTTGGAATACCTGCTTATCTCCAYGTGATAAAATTTTACCTTTTTATTCACGTGACCTGTTGGCTACAGACACAGTAACGACCCAAGAGATGTTAAATGGGTGTTTGGGAAAATGGTGAACACTGTGTTAAAGTGTGTGGGATAAAAGCGCCCGAGCCATCACTGGGAACAGTCTCTCTGCAGGAGAACAGGAGAGAGTCATCACAATGTGCAGCCAAAAGCCCTGCAAAGCAGCTGTACCAYCAGAAACAAGGTCAGAAATAAGAGATCAACACAGTGCTCTCAGGTAGGGCTGTGATCGTGGAACYATGGAATTGTTCGGGCTGGAAAAGCCCTCCAGGATCATCGAGTCCAAGCAYTGCCCCGACACTGCCAAGCCCAACACTGACCCACGTCCCCAGGTGACACATCCACACGGCTTTTAAATCCCTCCAGGGATCGGGACWCCACCACTGCCCTGGGCAGCTGTGCCAGGCCTGGACGACCCTTCGAGCGAAGAAGAAATTTTCCCTAAGATCCAACCTAATTAGATTAGAAAGGTTAGACTATGACCAGTAATAGCTGAAGAAAATGGAAGTTCTACAGCATGTAACGAACATAAACTCTAGCATAATTAACCTGACGGAGAATGGAGGCAGCCGTTTAAGTGTATTTTTTCTGCCTAGCACCTCCTCCCTCATCCTGCTGCCGTACGCGCACACAGGCAGCAATGGAGAAAACCACCGCAGCATAAGGCGCAAAAAGCACGAACGATGTGTCTGGGTGTGTGTGTGCGTGCAGAAAACTGTGATGAAAAGAGAAAGCAAGACCCGCCGGCCCCCGTTACCCGCGTGAGCTTCTCCTGGAAGGAATCGCCGCCCGGTGTTCCCGCCGCCGCCATCCCGCCCGGAGCCTGTCGGGAGTGGGCGGCTGAGGGGCGGCGCCGCCGCGGCTTACCCCGGAGCGGGGGAAATAGCGATGGAAACGTGTTTAACTGTTAATCCGAGCGTTAAACGCCGTCTGTCGGTTAAGGGAAGATGTTAAAAAAAACGCCAAACGGACCCCAGCAACAGAAAAACGAAACAGAAGAGGAGCAGGAGGAAGGCATCAATTAGTACAGCAGAAAGGTGGCTGGACATGAGCCCAGGGTGCCCATGTGGGTAATGGCCCCTGGGCTGTCCCAGCCGGGGTGTGACACAGCCCCAATGTTAAAAATAGGTTAGAACTGCTGTAAAATAGTTGATAGATCGTTAAACATGCACTGTTAGTTTGGTTATTGTAAAAGGGGTTAAAAGGATAGTTATAGGAAATACGGTACTCAGCGTACCATATTACACCTAAGTAAAGTGCAGCACCCCCAAGCGGAACGAGCCAGCCTGGACAGAACCGCAATGGGCCAATCAAGYGCCTTAAACCTTCATGCAAATGAAGGATCCAAACAGAAACCAATATAAAGGGGCAAAAAACAGAATAAGAAGGGGCTTCCGACCCACTGAACCTGTGCCGCTCCATCTCGGACATCGGCGACATCGCTGCTGAGCAGCCCCAGCGCCGGCGCCGCAGCACCCCCGACGGGAACGCTCCTGCTCGGCCCTCAGGCCCCTTTGCTTTAGGCCTTTCTTTTTATCATAATAAATGCTGAAATCATTCTAGTACCGGGAGCCTGCTCTTGTTTTTAACACCAGGGCAGGGCCTGTCCCTGTGCCGGCACTGCTGAGGCACCTCCAGTGCTGGGGACAGCTCTGGGCCCTCAGGACAAGAGAGACACTGAGGGGCTGCAGCGTGTCCAGGGCAGGGAACGGAGCTGGGAAGGGGCTGGAGCCCCAGGAGAGGCTGAGGGAGCTGGGAAGGGGCTGAGCCTGGAGCAAAGGAGGCTCAGGGGGGACCTTGTGGCTCTGCACAGCTCCTGCCAGGAGGGGACAGCTGGGGGGGTCGGGCTGTGCTCCAGGGAACAGGGACAGGAGCAGAGGGAACGGCCTCAKGCTGGGCCAGGGTAGGTTGAGATGGGATATTCAGAAAAYTGTCTTCACAAAAAGGGTGTGAAGCCCTAGCCAGGGGAAGTGGTGGTGTTAGTTCTTAACATCCATGTGGCGTTTGTGATTTCCGAAATAATCAGCATGGAAAGAATTGGTGAAGAATCACATTTGGTACAACAAAGTAGCTGAGGATGTTTCACCTAACTTTTTTAATTCCCAGAAGGGGAAACCACTGGAATCTGTGGCTTTACCARCCTCTCTGGATTACCAGAGGGACTGATCACACTGTGCCTGAGTTTCAGCACTTTCTCACTGCAGAACAAATCCTGTCTCACATGTGAAACATAAAATCATCCCCAGCTGCAGACTGAGGGGTTGGGGGGAGGTTCTGCCCCTGTGCTCAGGTGRGAGCCCAGCTGCAGAGCTGCCCCAGCCCTGGCTCCAACAGCACAAGGACCTGGAGCTGCTGCAGCCAGTGCAGAGGAGGCCCCGGAGMTGCTGCCAGGGCTGGAGCCCCTCTGCTCTGGAGYCAGCCTGGCACAGCTGGGGCTGTTCAGCTGCACCAGAGAAGCTCCAGGGACACCTCAGAGCCCCTGCCAGGGCCTCCAGGGGCTCCAGGAGAGATGCACAGGCACTGGGGACAAGGCTGGGATAGATGGGATATTGAGAAGGAATTCCTGGCGGTGTGGGTGGGSAGGCCCTGGCCCAGGGTGCCCAGTGAAGCTGTGGATGCCCCAGCCTTGGAAGTGTTCTGGCCCAGGTTGGACAGACCTTGGTGTGGTGCCCAACCCTTTAGGGGAGTGAAGCATCCAAGATTCAAAGGTGCTCATGGTCAAAAGGAATGASAAAATTCAGAACGTTCACAAAAGTTTTCCAAGTTAAATTCACACTTGGCATGRGAATTAATGTTAGTCTCTGACCTCTTCACATAAGCCCAGGGCAGTGGGTTTTGGATAAAGGGGTAGGGTGAAAGGGAAGAAAGGATTAAAGAGGGGGAGAGAGGAAGAAAGAGATCACCAGGCTTGGCTCCAGTGTTGATCTGGCTGGTGGAGTGTCTAGGGTCCTGGGGTGCCTGTACAAAAGGTCTTGGTGGGGGCACCTTTTATAGATTACTTTCTCTGCCCTGGAGTTTACTTTCTCACTTTCTATGCAAATTTATAATCTGCACTTCATTCTTCATTTCTTTCTGAAAATGAGTTGGAGGGCTTCAAGGGTCTCTGGTGGTCTTGATTCCCTGTACAGTCCTAGACTGCTTCYTGGCTTCATTGCTGTGCTGTGCTGTGTTTGTCTCCAGGAACTAGAACAAGGATGTTTGTCCCAGAAAAATGCTGCCCTATTTCTGAATGGCYCCTTCTCCAGCCACATCCTGTTCTTCCTCACAGCTGTGTTYTTACCAACAAACCTTGATTCTTGTTACCAACAATCTGTGGTTGGCTCTACAATTATCCAGCTATTGGTGTTTGAGGCACACAAGCTCTTTTCTTCTGGGCTTCTGTAYTCGGGGCAACCAGATTTAATCCATGAAACAGACGGTAGCTAACAAGCARGCTCTGAGTAATGTCCATGTGTTAGAGAAAACAAATTATTTGTTGGTGGAATTGCCTTGTCAAGGTTGATATGCTTCAATGATCTCAGACCTAGGGGGAGGTTAACAAAACCTGGGAAGAAAGGATGGACCACTGATAGCGGGCACAGAGAATGCAGAGTTTACAGGCCACAAGGACATCTGCTTGAACTTCCAAGATGAGGAAGAAACAAAGTAAACCCAGCATCTGTGCTTTAATCAGCTCTGACTGGGTAAACAGTAATTCTGGCAGGGGGAGTCTGTGACAACTGACGCAAGAAACCCACCGACCCAAAATAAGAGAAAGACTGGGCATGAGAAACGGTAGAATCACTAACAAATACTAATTAATAAGAGAATTATGTATCATAGCCAGTGAACTCTAGTTCCTTTGTATGCTAAAATGTATAAATTGTGAAGCATTTTGATTGTTCTAGAATACCACTGAGCACCCAGTCTTGCACAACCCTGCAATAAATAATCAATGTCTCTCTCATGTGTCTTAATTGTTGGCTTATTGCACAACAGGTAAGGAATCAAATTTTTGCAGACAGCATTGTCACTGCCCTATCCCTTTTCCTACCTCTGATACTGAGCCCCACCAGCTTTGCACCCCTCAAGATTTAATCASTAGCTGTATCAGGACAGCTATGATAAAGCAGCTGCATATTGTGAGCTTGGCTTTTTTAAGGAAATCAAGATGATTCCAAAAGGAATGGCTGTTTGGATGAGAGCCATGAGGATTGAAGTCAGCAGGACTGAGCAGTCAGTACCTGGGAGAAGAGTAATTCTGGCAGCGGGAGATTGTAGCCAGCATCTCATTGACCACCAACTCAAAACAGACTAACTAAATTGAAAAGTGAGAGATTTAACTAGGAAAGAAGTGTCTGAGTGGTAATTAATTGAAATGGTAGTTAATAGAATMGTACTAACAAAGAAGTTATGTAATTTGTAAGCAATGAATGCTGACTCCTTTGGTTGTTGAAACAGAGTAACGTTTTGATGATGGATAACCAAGACACCCAACTACCTGCTTTGTGCTAACTAGAAAAATACAGAAATACCTCGCCTCGATGCATGAAATGGTGCTGCACACCGGGGAACGAGCCCCCGGGGTAACACTTCTGTCCCTGATTCTGTCCCTGTCTCTGTCTCTGCTCCAGGCCTTATGCCCGTTCTCTTCCGTGCCCCTGTCCCTACCCTTGTCTCTGTCCCTTTCCGTGCCCTTGTCCTTGCCACTGCCCGTGTCCCCGGCCCTTGTCCCTGTCCCTGCCTCAGTTCCTGTCCGTTTTCCTTCCCGTGTCCCTGCCCTTGTCCCTATTCCTTCCCGTGTTCCTGCCCTTGTCCCTATTCCTTCCCGTGTCCCTGCCCTTGTCCCATCTCCGGTCGTCCCTCACTCCCCGCCCCTTCCGCCCTCTCAGGGCCATTTCAAGGACACATCCCGCGGCGGGCTTTTGTCTAAAAGCCTCATTTAGTGTTTTATTTTGTTTTTAAAAATTATTTCTATTAATTTTAATTCCCATTCTACATATTCCTGTGTATACGGACAGACAGGTAGATATACACACACGCGTCCAAACCAGGGGCACGGGAAGCARTTCCCTGGCGCTCCCCGCCCCCTGGGCGCGGCCTTGGCGCCAAAAGGGGCGTGAGGCGCCGCCGCCATTTTGTGTGCAGAGCGCGCGGCCGGCAGTCCTCAGCGTCCGCCAGCCTCAGCCTCCCCCGGGACCCGCCGCCGCCGCGATGCTCTCCGCCCGCGTGGCCGCCGCCCTCGCCCGCTCCCTGCCGCGGCAAGCCGGTCTGGTGAGCGCCATGCCCGCCCCGGAGCCGGCGGGGCCGGGGGGACGCGGTGCCGCCGCCATCTTGGGGGCCGCAGTGACATTGAGGGTGTGAGGGGGTGACTTCGGAGTGTGGGGAGGGAAGCATGGGGTGTGYTGTCAGCGCTGTGGGACAGACCCTCCTGAGGAACGGGGTGTCCTTGCGCGGGCTCGGGGTAGTGGTTTAAAGCTGCCAGGGCAAGGTCAAGGTTGTGGGTGTGAGGGGATGAGGGGTTTATCCTTCTCACGCCCCCCTCAGTGTTTGTGAGGAAACGGAGGGTAGGAAGAGCCGTGAGGAACCAATATTTCCAAGGAATATGAACGGGGAAGAGGCCTGCTCGGGGTGCAGGCTATTAAATGGCATCACCGTTGCTGCATGGTGCTGCATTGGGAGCGTTGTTTAAAAAGCAAAAGATTGATATAATGCATTCTTTATCACAGATTTTTTTTTTCTTCTTTAGTGTACAGAGTTGACTATGAGAAGAGTTTCTTCTCAGGAAGGTTGATTAGAGATTGCAAGGGGYTGCCCAGGGAGGTGGTGGAGTTCCCAGCCTCAGAGGTGTTTAAGGATGTAATGCGCTTATTGCCATGTTCTAGTTAGCAAGGTGGTGCTTGGTCATAGGTTGACCTCAGGGCTCTTTTCCAAAGTACTTGTGATTCTGAGGTATTTTTGTTATAGTGCCTTGTGGGTTTTTTTTCCTTTGTGTTTAAACAATACCAAAATCGCTGTTGTCAGATTTGTTTTAGAAGACACAACCTTCTCTCTCTGCAGAGCACTGACTGGTGCAGTGATTTCTTTGTGCCCCAAGGTTCTCATGTTCAGCACAGAAATGACAAATGTGAGGAGGTTTCTCTTTGGGAGCTGCTGCAGCGATTGATGGTGACATCAGCACACTGCAGAAAAATGCAGTGAGGGATTTGGAGCAATCTCCTTCATWATTTGTCTTTTCTAAGTGGTGCTGGACTTGGTTCCATAGCTGTGAATGGGGTGCTGTGGAGCTTAGCTCAAAGCTGAGATGCACATAAGCAACTCAAGATCAAAGATGTGTTAATCTCTCAGCAATTTTTTGCACGATTAAAGAAATCTTACTGAAACAATGGCTTATTTTAGGTTTCCAGAAACACCCTCGGCGCAGCATTTGTTGCTACAAGAAACCTCCATGCCTCCAAAGCATGCTTTCAGAAAACTGGTGAGTCTGAGGGAGGTCTTGATTGTGTTTTAAGAATTGGATCTGTCATACAAAAAGGAATTTGAATATGGTGAGTGTTAGTTGACAGCACTTGAGGACATTTAAATTCTGAGCAGTTGCATCCAGCAAACTGCACTTTAATACTTTGAGAATGCCCCCAGAGCAGGGAGTGGCTGTATGTCAGCTGGCTTACAYAGAATACCTGCTTCACTAGCATTCCAGTCACCTGCAGCATTATTTGAAAATTATTTGAAAAGAAATGGCCTCAGATTGGAGTTGCCTGCAGCAGAATGRAGGACTGGGTGACTTCCCCAGGCCTGCCTGGGTTTGACCTTGTGTCCTTGAGCACAACTTTATTTTGCTGCCAGCAGTCTGATGTTTAGAGAAGACAGCTGCACTGTGTGGCATGTGTTTGGCAGTGCTTTACGCAAATTTTTTTGAAGTGGTTTAAGGTGATTAAGAACATTACTAATAAATAAGTTTTACAGTGTAACTTACTGTTTCTTAGCTGAGGAGATAAGAAGCTGCTGGAAGTCAAATTGAAGTATGGTTTATATCTTACSTCAAATGACTTGCTCCTGAAGCATAATGAAATTCATTTATATATGTGTGGATCTTGGATCACAAATCATTTGGCAGGGTGTTCTGATGTATCCAAGGCTAAGTAACTGCTCTTGCTAGCAGGCCTGTTCTGCCTGGGCTTGGGCTGATTAATTAATCTGATTGTTTTCTAGGCAGAGAGAGCATAGGATATAATCAGGAAAGTGGATAACTGCACACCAGGCCTGTTTTTGTTGAAGCTGGCTGGTGATGATGAGTTGAAGCTGCTTTTATTTGTTGGCAATACAGAGGCTGGTAYTTATCTTACCCTAAGTAGAGGTGTTACTAGCTAGACTTGGGAGCACAGCTGAGGAAGGGCACCTTGTGAGTTGGAGGCAAGCTCACTGAGTGCTCACTGTACCTTAAGATGCTAATCTGATTTCAAATGTCTCCCCAGGTACTGCCGAGGTTTCCTCCATCCTGGAGGAGCGCATCCTGGGAGCCGACACCTCGGCCGAGCTGGAGGAGACGGGCCGCGTGCTCTCCATCGGTGACGGCATTGCCCGCGTGTACGGCCTGAGGAATGTGCAGGCAGAGGAGATGGTTGAGTTCTCTTCTGGGCTGAAGGTAAGCTGCTGCCATTTAGCACAGTCTCTCTTTAGCACAGAGATATTAAAAATACAGTTAAATATAATAAGTTAAATACTCAAAAAGGAGAACCTGAGACTATACTTGGAGGCACCACTATGAACATTGCATTAGCTTCATTGCAACTTTAATACATAGTAATACATTTCTGTTTTTTTAACTTATAACACTGCTTTCAGTATCAGCATCTGATTCTCAGTCAGCATTTGAACATTTGAGCTTTGTCTTCATTTAGAAAGTAATAGGACTAACCTGGCACTGGAGTTTTTCTTTGGTTTCAGGATGTCTTTTTTTGTTTGCTGTTTAATAATGACCTCTCTGCTTCARTACATAATGCAGGTTGCTGGCTTCTTGTAGTCCTATCAGTGGGTTAGGGTTAAAACCCGTTTCAAGAGTACTGTAACAGCTCTTTTAACATTTTAAAGACCTCTTTCACCTTGAGCAGAGAGGACGCCAGTCCTTTTCTCTTGTCCAGTTTCTAGGCAAGGGAGTAATGTTGTACTTGAACCTTGCTTACCCTTTCTGTTCTTTTTAGAGAAACAATTGACTTGAGTGCTAGGCTGCTGGGSTATAACTAGCTGGTAAGTTGAAAACTTAGGCAGGTTCTCTAGCTAGTGTGGAAGGAAATAGACACTTTAACCTTGATTATTGTCACCAGGTAGATCATGTAGGATTTTCTGCACAGTGAAATGATCATGTCAATATGAAAGTTTTTATGCGTGTCAGTATGGATTTTCTCAGAGTGATGTGATTTCTGTCCCAGGGCATGTCCTTGAATTTGGAGCCTGACAACGTTGGTGTTGTCGTGTTTGGTAACGACAGACTGATCAAGGAGGGGGATGTTGTGAAGCGGACTGGTGCCATTGTGGATGTTCCCGTGGGGGAGGAGCTGCTGGGCCGTGTKGTGGATGCCCTGGGCAATCCAATTGATGGGAAGGTAAGTGTAGCTCGGTGCTAAGTACCTCTGCTGTTATCTGTGTGATACAGACCTCAGCAGTTTTTTCTCTCTTTTAGGGTGCTATTGCATCTAAGACACGTAGGAGAGTTGGCTTGAAGGCCCCTGGGATCATTCCCAGGATCTCTGTGCGTGAGCCCATGCAGACTGGGATTAAGGCTGTGGACAGCTTGGTGCCCATTGGCCGTGGCCAGCGTGAGCTGATCATTGGTGACAGACAGACTGGGTAAGTTAAATGTTCAAGCCTAAAATGTTCCCTGAACAGAGGCTCAGGTACAGCAGAGCTGGACACAGGGTTGGGGAAGGGCTGGGACAACCTTGGGCASCTTAACTCACCAGCCTCTCTGTTCCACAGGAAAACTTCAATTGCAATTGACACCATAATCAACCAGAAACGATTCAACGATGGCACGGATGAGAAGAAGAAGCTGTACTGTATCTATGTTGCAATTGGCCAGAAGAGATCCACTGTTGCTCAGCTGGTAAAGAGGCTCACTGATGCAGGTATGGATTTTGGGAGATGGTTGAGCCTGGCACCTAATGACATCCTGTTCTCATTGTAATGCTGTGACCTCTCCTGGCTGCAGGTGTAGACAGAATTCATATTACATGAGTGAATTACTCAATTTTATGAACAAGAAATCTCTCTACCTGTCTGGGGGAAAAAAACCCTTCATTTTTGCTGTATCACAATTGGGAGGACTATTTTGAGGCCCCCAAACTGTTGAATTGCTTCTGGAAAGGTTGCCCTGTGGTTTTAAGTTTTTTYCAGCAGAGTTGAAAGCTTCATCTTGGCAGTCAGGCAGGCCTGGTGACAAGCTATGGCCTTCAAATTGTCATTGACTTGGAATTGTCCCATGTGCTCCATGTGCCAGTCCATGTGAATGGCAGCTGGAAATGCAGTGAAGAGCTTTCGCTGCCCAAATASAGGGCATTAAATAATAGCATCTCATCAGTCAGTGGTTTCTGTGACCAAGGCTCCACATTTAACAGAGCTTGCCGGAGATCAGGCACTTTGACCTCATGCCTGGTGGTCGTGGCAGCTGTCATGGAAGAACCCACTTGTTAAAGACAGTAATTTGAGACTGTCACAGAGGGTTGTACTGTCTTACAGCAGTTGGGAAAGCGTGGGCTTTCAGTGTGACTTTTTTTAAGAAGAAAAACTTGTCTTCGTCTTAAGCTTTGTTTTAAATGGGAAAGAAGTCTGCAAGTGTTAGATGTTAGCTGCCACAAAGTTGCTCTTGAGAATTCCTGAGTCAGTTTTGCTAGCCGGTGTGTTCAGCTAGTGTGCTGGGCTTTCCTGTAGCAGCATRGTGACACTGCCTGGACGTGCTTCAGCACTGGTCCTTCGCATGCTTGTTGTGTTTGCTGATTTTGGGCATGATGACACAACACACTCAGAGATGTCTCCGATCCTTTCCAGATGCCATGAAGTACACTATTGTGGTGTCTGCCACAGCATCTGATGCGGCCCCCCTGCAGTACCTGGCTCCCTATTCAGGCTGCTCCATGGGGGAGTACTTCAGAGACAACGGSAAGCACGCACTCATCATCTATGATGACTTGTCCAAACAGGTCAGCAAACTTTGGTTTTAGGCCTTGTGCTGTGGCATTGGTGTTTGTAGCAGTACRAACACCTCAGGTTTAGAACTGTAAAATGTTCAGTGGGGTGTGCAGAGCTCTGAAGGCTGTCTCTGCTCCACACAGGCCGTTGCCTACCGTCAGATGTCTCTGCTGCTGCGCCGCCCCCCTGGCCGTGAGGCCTACCCGGGCGATGTGTTCTACCTGCACTCTCGGCTGCTGGAGAGAGCAGCCAAAATGAACGACTCCTTCGGGGGCGGCTCCCTGACCGCCTTGCCTGTCATCGAGACTCAGGCTGGGGATGTGTCTGCTTACATTCCAACCAATGTCATCTCCATCACCGATGGACAGGTAGGGCTTCCTCACAGCCCAGCATCTCCGTGGAGGTTAGTGGCTGGTCTCTGAGGAGGTCTCCATGCTTCTGAACAARATAATGATACAATTCTCTCCTGCAGATCTTCTTGGAAACTGAGTTGTTCTACAAAGGTATCCGTCCAGCCATCAACGTTGGTCTGTCTGTGTCCCGTGTGGGTTCTGCTGCTCAGACCAGGGCTATGAAGCAGGTAATTGGGAAATTGCTGTTAGTAATGCTAGAGATGAGTGGTGTGTAGGTGTGAACAGAGAGGAATTAAAGCTTTGCATCTCTTAGTGTTACAAAATTTTAAAAGAACAAACTTTAGATACCTCTTTCGTGCTTCCGTTGAGAAAGGCATGGGAGCAAGGGAAGTAGTGTCTGCATAAAGATGCAGGATTCAGTTTTGATGTGTTGAACTGGGTACTGATCACTAACACAATAGAGGATGCTCTCTTAACTGCAGGCTTTTAGTCCAGACTAAATTATCTAAAATWAGACTAAATATAGAATTAGAGAGATGTATATCAACAGGTGCTGTTTCATCAGAGAAATAGTGTGGTTATGGTAAAGTGCGGGATTCTTGTAATGTWTATAATCATCTGTTAGTTTTTAAATTTGACTTTTATGGAGTGCAAGGCAGAGTTGACYTGTAGCACCTGTCAGCTGCCGGGTAACCTTCAAACTGCTGGGCACAGTTAGAGGTGGTGTCAGTGGCTGTGACTGTGCCCTGCAGGTGGCTGGTACCATGAAGCTGGAGCTGGCTCAGTACCGGGAGGTCGCTGCCTTCGCCCAGTTCGGCTCTGACCTGGACGCAGCCACGCAGCAGCTGCTGAACCGCGGCGTGCGCCTGACAGAGCTGCTCAAGCAGGGGCAGTATGGTGAGTGAGTGCCCTGGGCWTGGCAGGCTGCCTGCCACTGGTGCCTCGTGCTAACGAGGTTGGGCTTGGTTAGCATTTGTGTGGTATGTGCAGATTTGCTTGAACTGAGCTGTCCGTGTGCGCTTGGTGTTCCAAGGACTCTGTAGTCTGTTATGTCCTGATGGAAGAGTTTCAGTGGTGTGAGTGCTGTTTTTTCCTGCAGTTCCCATGGCTATTGAGGAGCAGGTGGCAGTCATCTATGCTGGTGTAAGAGGTCACTTGGACAAGCTGGAGCCCAGCAAGATCACAAAGTTTGAGAGTGCTTTCCTGGCTCATGTACTGAGCCAGCACCAGGACCTCCTCTCCACAATCAGGTATGGTGGTTTACCTTGCTTTATCCCAAGGGTATTGATGTCTGGAGTGCAGATAATGATCACTGAACTGTTAGTGTAGTGTGTCCTAGAACATCAGGCATTCAGCTGGCTGTATCAAAACTGRGGGTTAAATCAGCCTTCCAGCCATCTGCCATCCTCAGCTTCAACTCTTAGGAGAAGCAGCTGATGCTTAAAGTGAACCTTCTTTCAATGTGTCTCCTCTAACCTGTTCCTGAAATCTTGATTGATTCAGTTCCCATATTGTGGACAGCTTTGAGCTGTTGGATGCTGTGGGCTAAATGCTGCTGAGTGAACTGTTGGGGATTATTTCCATAGTCCTGTCAYGGAAACTGGTCCTGGCTTTTTTTGTCATGAAGACAATCACGCACCTTCTGTCTCTGGGGACCAGCTCTGTAGGTTGGGCCTTGTTGAAGTTCATATGGCTGTTCTGAAAGAATTTGTGAATTAAACAGGACTGGYTCTTTCAGGAGAAGGGATGTTCTATTAGTGGGATGGCTTCATGCACCAAACAAGTGTGTTTATTTATCTGCTGAATTTGTTAGAAGTGGGGAGGTTTGTTGTAAAGCTTCTGTGTTTGTCTCGGGGTTGACCCTGTTTTGATTGTTGTGTCAGAATTTAACTGAACTCTTCCCACAGGACCGAAGGGAAGATCTCTGACCAGACAGAAGCAAAGTTGAAGGAAATAGTCACAAAATTCCTGTCTACTTTTGAGGCATAAACTCTTAAAACTAACAGACCAGACCAGGCTGGTTCTAGCAGACCAGACCAGGCTGTTGTGATCCAGTGTTCCAGCTCCGTCAAAGACGACAAAAGCATGTGCGACTTGAATGTACAGATCTCGGTGAGAATAAAGGTTCCCATGTAAAAAGGCTCTGTTCTGAATGTAAAAATACTGTGTTCTGAGTGATTTCTTTTTGTCTGTACTTCTGGCTCGCTCTTGTGCCTGTAGAACCACAGATCTGGACACAGCACTGCTGGAGGAACTCTGAAAATCAGGAGTATCCTTAATGGCTGAGTGGGCAAACTCACCTTACACGAGCCAGGAGAACGACAGAGCTGAGGGACCTTCTCAGTGTTCATCATTTGTGCCAGGCAGTTTATCCTGCAGAGGGGCAGTGCAGCTGGAGTCACAGGGATAACCCACTGGGCTTCACAGGAATCCCTTAACTGTGATACTGAGAGCATTTTTGGAATTGCTGTCTGACCCGTCCTRGTGCCTGGTCTTTGGAATACTGGTCTTTGTGTCTTGGGACTATTGCAGGTGTAGCTGTCACAGCAGTAATACATGGGGATTTAAATCTGAGAATCCCAGAATGGTTTTGGAGGGGGCTTTGAAGATTGTCTCACTCYATCCTTCTGCCATGGGCAGGGACACCTTCCACTATCCCAGGTTGCTCCAAGCCCTGTCCAGTCTGTCCATGAACACTTCCARGGATCCAGGGGCAGCCACAGCTGATCKGAGCAACCTGTGCCAGGGCCTCACCRACCTCACRGCCAAGAATTTCTTTCCAATACCCCATCTAACTGGCCTCTGTCACTATTAAACCATTTCTCCGTGTCACTSCAGACCCATGTAAATAATCTCTTGTCAGCTTGCTTCAGGTACTGGAAGGCTGCAATTAGGTCACCCCAAAGCTGCCTCTTCTGCAGCCTGAACAGTCCCAATTGTCTCAGCAGAGCTGCTCCATCCCTCTGATCATGTTGGTGCCTCTGGAGTCCCTCCAGCAGCTCCAGGTCCTTGTGCTGTTGGAGCCAGGGCTGGGGCAGCTCTGCAGCTGGGCTCTCACCTGAGCCCAGGGCACAGGGGCAGGATCCCCCCTGCCCTGCTGCCCACGCTGGGGGATCAGCCCAGGGCAGGGGGCTCAGGCTGGGGCAGGACTGCTCTTGATGTGTGCACTGTCCCCACTTAACTTCCTGTACAGCAGTGTCCTGCCTCCCGATCCAGCTCTGTGGAGTTGCAGGCAGCTGGAAACACACAGTTCAGGCTAACAAGCTTCTCTTGTTAATGGCCAGAGGGCTTTGAGAGAGTGGGCTCTGCAGTACCATGCAAAAATAAACACACAGTTGAAATGCAGAGATGGCAGATACCTTTTAGGGAGCAGTTAGTGCTGTGCTCCAGGAGGGGGATCCTGTGCTCCTTCACCATCTTGTTTCTTTTACCCCACAGCCCCAGAAGAGGCGGCTGGGGGGCCTCACAGGTGTGAGGGAACACTGCTGTGGAACGTTTCCACTCTGATCTGCCCAACATCAYGTTCCTTCCAGGACAGCTTTTACAGCTTGTGACTCTCCGCCCAGTGACTAAACCCTGGTTACTACTTGATGTTGCTRTGCCATGTTTCACGTGCTGCTGTAGTTGGAAAGTCCTGAGCTCAAAAGTATCTCAGTCCAAAACAGAGATGTATTTTTTTCTAGTAGCATAAATATTCCTGAGTGGTGCCAAGGGCTGGGAAGCTGGGAAATGGCAAGTGGATCACAGAATCAGAGTGGTTTGGTTTGAAAGAGACATTAAAGATCTGTGTCCGCCTGCTCATCCACCACCTCATCCCAGGCTGCTCCAAGCCCCATCCAGCCTGGCCTTGTAYGCTGCCAGGGGTGGGGAGCCACAGCTGCTCTGGAAAACCTGTGCCCTGGCCTCACCATCCTCTCTGGGAAGAGTCTGTTCCCAACATCCCATCTATCCCTGCCCTCTCTCAGTGGGAAGACAATTCTCCCTTGCTCTGTTACTCTGTGCCTAAAGTCCCTCTCYRGCTCTCTTAGAGCACGTTTAGGTGCTTGGTGGTGAGGATTCATGCTGATRGTTTGTGCTGTCTTGTGTCAGGAGGCTACACACAGGGTTAGTCTGCCTAAATCAGCCTCCGGTTACAATTGAACAGACTTATTTCAGTAAGTTGAAAATGCTTTTTTGTTTTGCACTACTAGAGCGTTTTAGCTGTTCCTGTGTTCAAGCAGAGGTGTGATTGAGGCATTTCAGTACACAGTGTCCGGTCTTTGCTTTCATATTTTCCAAGCGTTGCTCAGAGCTCCCTCCAGGAGTGCCTTGTGTCAGGCAATGGCCCCTAATAAACTGTGACACGGGATGTGTGTGGTGAAGGAGGCTTGTTCAGGAGCGGCTGGGAAAGGGGCTGAGCGTGGAGCAAAGGAGGCTCAGGGGGGMCCTTGTGGCTCTGCACAGCTCCTGMCAGGAGGGGACAGCYGGGGGSAGAGTCRGGCTGTGCTCCAGGGAACAGGGACAGGAGSAGAGGGAACGGCCTCAGGSTGGGCCRGGATAGGTTTGGATTGGGTATTAGGAACGTTTCTTGACCTGGAGAGTTTTCCTGCCCTAGCACAGGCTTCCCAGGGCTCTATTGAACTCCTCATCCTTGATTAAAAAGTCCCGTGATGTGGATGTGTGGGACATGGGCGGGATTGGTAGCGCAGGGCGAATGGTTGGACTCGATGACCTTGGAGGGCTTTTGCAACCTAAGCAATTCTATGATTCCACGAAACCTTCCCAAAGTACTCCTGAGGCTCTGAGCCGGGCGGGCAGGGTGCTGCAGGTGGCGTGGGCAGGGCTGTGCAGCCGCCGGCCGAGCTGCTCCGGCTCCGCTCCCTCTGTCCTTGGGGCAGCGGCATCGGCCCGCACGGGTGGGTCCGTCCCGCGGTGCCGAGCCTGCCTTCCGCCGGTCCCGCCCGCCTGGCGCTGCACGTCCCGCTCCTCCACCCGCGGGCATCCCGGGGCGGGAGCACCGTGCGTGGGAGGAGACTCGGCGGGGCGGGCCGGGCCGAGCCGGGCCGGGCCGGGCAGGGAGCGGCGCAGCGCGGCGGCGGCAGCAGGATGCGGGAGGCTCGGTTCAGGGACAACTTCTGGGTGAGTGGGAGCACGGCGGGACCGGGACAGCGGGGACAGAGCCAGCCGGGGCCGGGGGGCGCAGCTGGAGGCGGAGAGGTCACTGCTCTCTGGTTGGAGTTGGCACCAAAGCCAACGATCATGGTCGTGGGGTGACTTTTCTGGATGCTCTCGGTCGATAAACACTGGCAGAGGGTACCCAGAGAAGCTGTGTCTGCCYCTGGATCCCTGGAAGTGTCTAAGGCCAGGTTGGACGGGGCTTTGGGCACGCTGGGATAGTGGAGGGTGTCCTTGCCCACAGCAGGGATGGAATGAAATGTGCTTTAAGGTCCATTCCAGCCCAAACCACTCTGGGATTCTGTGATCCCCAGCAGGCACTGCCCACCATGCATGTTTGAGAGTTGTGGCTTTACAGCCTGCTCCATGCAGCTCCAAAAGAATCCCAGCAGTGGCTGCTGCCTTGCTGGAGGAAGTCAGTGYCAGGCTGAAGGGTTTGATACCATTAATTTGTCATTGGTGAACTACTTGAAGACACCATGGTGAAAAATGTTCTCCTGTTGTGGAGCTAATCCTGGACTAGGAGCAAGTCACTCAGTGTGGTGTTGCTACCAGCTGTTGAGCCATGGAGAAAACCCACAGTTCAGGGAAAACCACAATTTATTMTTTTCAGTCTGAATTATGCTTTTATAAAAGGAGAAGTGTAGGAAACCCACATATCTGCTGCAAAGCTAAAACTCTGTGGCTACTTGGTTCCTCTTGTGGTGGATCTTCATTCTAGGTATTGGTGACCAGGAAATAAATTACCAAATTTGGTCTTTTGGGGCTGAAAATCTTCATCTGTGAATGGTGCTGCTTGGGGTTTCCCAGATGTTGCCTGGAAGCATCTACCATCTTATAGGATGTGGGAGAGAAGCACAGGCCCCAGGAAGAGCTGGCACCAGTTTGGGGCTCCTGTGTGTTGGGGAATAAGTGCAGAGCCTCGCCCAGCATCATTAACGAGTTAACTGGCATAGCACTGTCAAACACSTAAATCCCACACAGGTGTCAAACCTGTTGTGGAGAATAAAGCCAACTCTGCGTCTGGCAGCTGCTTCCCACCTGCTTGTTACACAGAAGTTTTCCACAGTGCTCCCTTTGCTTTGCACACGTGCAGAGGGGAGGTTCTGAGGGTGCTGGAGGAACCACTGTGCTGGCAGAAAGGCTCAGCAGGCAGGGTTTGTTGTGCCTCAGTGGCACATGGGATTGAAGAAGAGCTCCTCACCGCARGGCTGACTTTGGCTGTTTCTGCCCGCTTTGTTCCTCTCCAGCAGTGGTGGGGTGCTTTTTGTAGGAGGATCTTGGAGGAGGGGGCTCAGTGGGAGAAAACACCAGGACAGGAGCAGCCTCCAGCTCCCAAGACAAGGAGGATCTGGGGTGTTGCGTGGGGCACTCACCCCTGCTTGACCACTTCTGAATAATCCCTGCTTCTTGCTGAGCCCCAAACCACTGGTGCTGCCAGGGATTTTTCCGGGGTTTTGCCCTTTCTGCAGCCTGTGTGCTCCAACCCCCTGACTGAGGCTGGATGGGAGCGTGATGGATGTGACTCAGTGGAGAGACTGAGGCCCTTCTGCGGTCGTTGGGCCCATGGAAAAGGCAGGTACCACCCCAAAGCAGCTGCCACACCACGTACTGGTGACTGTGCATCAGCTGCGAGGGCTGGAGGAGGGGTGAATAAGGATAGGAAGGGAAAAAACCAAATCAAGATGAAGTGTGGAGGGCTGCACATCCAGCTTCCACCTGCTGCTGAGTGCTGTGAGTGGGCAAGCACTTCCTCCTGCAATTTTCCTCTTAGATTGCTTTGCGTAAGGCAAAAAATAGAAGGAGAAGTCTTTGCTGAAGCAAGTGATTTCTTAGAATCATAGAAGCATTGAGCAGTTTGGGTTGGGAAAGACCTTACAAACCATCTAGKCCACCACCCTGCTATGGTCAGGGACACCTTCCATGAGACAAGGTTGCTCTATGCCCTGRAATGCTTCCAGGGATGCTATAGCCACAGCTTGTGTAGCTAACCTCTGCCAGTGTTTTAATACCTTCACTCATAAACAATCCAAGCAATTCCTTCCCTGTATTTAGTATGAATCTCCCRTCTTTTTGTTTAAAACCGTAATTCCTTGTCCTATCATTACAGAGAGCTTGGTGAGGCACAGCTTTTGTCTTCTCTAGGTTCTTCACCTGTCAGACAAGGTGAGACCCAGAGGGCCATTGCTGCATTGTCCTGGGCAGGTGGCAGATGCTGCCACACACTGTTTTTTAGTGGTGATGATGGCTCAGCTTCAGATCTGCTGTTCCAACAAAATGTACGCATCTTACACATCTATTTTTTTTTCCCCCAAATTAAATCATCATCCCATTCTACCTGCAGAATCCCTAAATACTGGGGAAAAAAAAATGTATGTTACTCCTGTGGGAACAAATTTCTTGGTGGTTAGGACAGCCTGATGAGAAGGAGGAGACTTTGGGAGTGCTCCAGGGGAAGTATGCTCCAACTGATGGGACAAAGTCTAAAAAATGTGCAAACTCTCAAAACCTAGGCCAGTTTTGGTATTGGATCTCCCAGCTTTGGAATGTGACTGGTTGTGAGTGATGACCTCCAAATTTCTTTGTGGGGATGGTAAGGGTGAGGGTGGGCAGGCCCTGKCMCAGGRTGCCCAGAGCAGCTGTGGCTGCCCCTGGATCCCTGGCAGTGCCCAAGGCCAGGCTGGATGGGGCTTGGAGCAGCCTGGGACAGTGGAAGATGTCCCTGCCCATGGCAGGGSGTGGAATGGGATGAGGTTTAAGGTCTCTGCCAGCCCGAACCATTCTTGGAGTCTGTGGTTGCAGGCTAAGCTGCAGCCCACCCTTTGCTCTGTTGGGATGTCAGGGCTGTGCTTCCAGCCTCACCTGGGGATTGATTTAGTTTTAAACCCCAGCAGTTGTGGTTCCTTTGGTGGGTGCTGTGTCTGCTTCTGCACTGGCTCCTGTTCCCTGCTGGAGCTGATGGTGTGATACTCCTGATGTGCTCTGTTGGGARAACACAGGCCCATTGGCTCTCTGCACTGAAGTTTGCTCATGCTCCTGGGTCTCAATACAAGATGATGAATTTCCTTGAGTAAAGATGTTTGCTCCCTGGCACCCCACTGCAGCTCCTGCTTGCTCAGGGACTGAAGTCCAGGCACGCCTGAAGCTGAACATTTTTTGCCCTGCTTGCTCTGACTCCCATGTCACTCACTCCCACAGGCCTGTGAGTGAGCTGTGCAAAAACAAAAGTACCCCAAAGCTCGTGTCTGTTTGCCCTTGCCTGCCTGTAGTGATTGCCACAAGTTGGGCAAGGCTGACATTTTGTTTTCATTTGTTTTTGCAATCTGCTCTTCTTCTTTCACTATGTGAGGTCTTTTCTTTCACTTTTTTTCACTTTCTTAGTACATGCCTTGTTTTCCACAAGCCTGTTCTCACACACATTTCGGGTAACCCAACAGCCTTGGGTCTCATCAGTTCACTTTGGTGTTGTAAAACCATATGGTAAAAATAAAAATTACTATAATGCTAAGAACCACTCTAATTCTGATCTGTGGGCTAAACAGGTTGCAGCTTGGAGAATGAAATTTTGGTAATTTTGCCTTCAATGAGGCAGTGCTCTGCTCCCTGTGGTGTTTTTAGCAGTGTTGCTAAAACAACCCATGTCTGGGGGGATGCAGCCCAGGTTTCCTGGGTTTATTCCCTGGCTGCTGTCTGATGGTGGCTGTTTCACTTCCCCTTCCCCCTGCCTGTCCTTCTCTAAATGGGCACTGGCTTGATGGAACTTGGCAGCAGCATTGTGAAATCCCCCAGGTCGTTCCGTTTCAAAGGAACAAGGTGGGATTTGTGGGAAGAGGAGATTGCACCAAGGCGGAACAGTCCATAGCTTTTGGTGTCTCTGGGATGCACAGGCTGGCGCAGGGGAAGGAAACTTCAAATGGAAAGTTACTAATCGAAAAGCTGCTTTTTGCAGGATGCTGGCCCCAGGTGGGTGGATTTGCGGCGAGGCCTTTTCCTCCGTGCAGTGAGTTTTGTCTGTCCTGTTGTACCCTCCTGGCTGTGGGGTGRGGAGGAGCTGCAGCCTTGTGCAGCCTCTCCTCGCCCTGCTCCCTGCGGGCACCAGCATGAAGCACTTCTCTTTGCCTCAGTAACTTCTRCAGGCACTGACTGAGCAAGGATAGCACAGCCAGCTACAGCTGCAGTGTTTCCAACTACTAAAATAGTCACCAGCTTCTGGTGCATTTCTCTAAGCGCACAAGGCTGAGCAGACGTACTGAGAACTTGGAATAAATGTAGATATTTCAGGAGATGGTGCATGAACAATTGCAGAGCCCCAAACCTTYCAGTTTGGGAAGGTTGGGACAGACAGACAGATGGAGGGCAGGAGGGCTCTGCAGAGGGGTCTGGACAGGCTGGATCCAGGAGCTGAGGCCAATGGTGTGAGGGGCACCAAGARCAAGTGCCAGATCTTGCCCTTGGGTCACCCATTCCCTGCAGCTCCAGGCTGGGCAGAGGGGCTGGAAAGGGCCCTTTGGGAAAGGCCCTGGGGGCGCTGGTGCCAGGGGTTGGACACGAGCCCAGGGTGCCCAGGGGGGCAGGAGGCCAATGGCCCCTGGGCTGTCCCAGCCAGGCTGTGACACAGCCCCAGGGCAGGGCCTGTCCCTGTGCCGGCACTGCTGAGGCACCTCCAGTGCTGGGGACAGCTCTGGGCCCTCAGGACAAGAGAGACACTGAGGGGCTGCAGCGTGTCCAGGGCAGGGAACGGAGCTGGGAAGGGGCTGGAGCCCCAGGAGAGGCTGAGGGAGCTGGGAAGGGGCTGAGCCTGGAGCAAAGGAGGCTCAGGGGGGCCCTTGTGGCTCTGCACAGCTCCTGCCAGGAGGGGACAGCCGGGGGGGTCGGGCTGTGCTCCAGGGAACAGGGACAAGAGGAGGGGGAACGGCCTCAGGGTGTGCAAAGTGATGTTTGGATTGGATATTAGGGAAAATTTCTTCATGGCAAGGGTTATTAATCCTAGAAACAGGTTGCCCAGGGCAGTGGGGGAGTCCCCATACCCAGAGAGATTTTAAAAGGCATGTGGCATTGGGGAGATGGTTTAATGGTGGGGTGGGCAGTGCTGGGGAGCGGTTAACTCCCTCTAAGACTTAACAGTTTTAGAGGACTTTTTAAATGGAAACATTTCTCCACTATCGTTTTCTTCACAGGGTGTGTGTCTGCAGGGGTTTTCCGTGTAAACTGGGGTAGGAGATGGAAGCACCAAGCTCAGCAGCTTGCTGTGACTCAGACACGATCATGACGTGCTTTCCCATCCYCAGCAGAGCGTTTTTGGCTGAAAGTGTAACCAAATCCCAAAGCATCACAAGCAGCACACAAATTCMTTCTTGTTACTGATTCCATTGGGTGCAAATCCAGGCAGCAGATCTGGAAGGGAGGGGGGGTTGCGTGTCCTGTGAGCTTGGGAAATATCAGGTGCTGCTTTGTCACCTTGAAATCATCTGTTTGCAGTTTCCATGGGCTGGCCTCTAAATAGCCCGTGGGCTCAGAGCTGTGCCCAGCAGGGAGGACCAGGACAGATGTGTGCAGGAGAATGGCAGGAGAGATCCTCATGCTCTGTTTGGGCAAGGCTTGGTGCAGCTCCTCATCTTTTGTACTTACCTTTGGGTTAGTTTATTATGAGTTTAAATCATCTCTGTGCCCAAGGCTCTGTGCTTGCTGTGCTGCACTTCCTCTTCCCTTGCTATTGGCAGCCCTGCCTTTGCAGTCACAGAATCYCAGAATGGTTTGGGTTGAAAGGGACCCTCAAGACCATCTAATTCCATCCCCTGCCATGGGCAGGGACACCTTCCACTATCCCAAGTAGCTCCAAGCCCCATCCAGCCTGGCCTTGGGCACTGTCAGGGATCCAGGGGCAGCCACAGCTGCTCTGGGCACCCTGGGCCAGGGCCTGCCCACCTTCCCAGCCAGCAATTCCTAATTCCCAAGAGCCCAAAATCTGTGCCTGCCCTCTGGCAGTGGGAGCCATTGCCTGGCTGCTGTCCCTGCATGCCTTGTCCCCAGTCCCTGTGCAGCTCTCCTGGAGCCCCTGTGGGCACTGGACAGGGCTCTGAGGTGTCCCTGGAGCCTTCTCCAGGCTGAGCACCCCCRGTCATGCTGGTCCTTTTGAGTCTTTCTGTGCCAAACCTGCCCAGAAGGTTTCTGCAAAGGCTGATCTGAGGCCATAAAACCCTGCCCAGCTCCATCAGGGCTGGGAGTTCCTCCCATGGAAAACTCACCTGGAGGAATTTAAAACCCATATAAATGTGGCACTCAGGGACGAGGGTAGATGAATGGTTTGGCAGTGCTGGGGAACGTTTAGACTCGATGATCTCAGAGGTTTTTTCCAACTTAAACAATTGTGTGATTCTATGTTTCATATAGCATCTTGCACCCTGAGGTCTGGTCCTGCCTTGGGTACTTAGGAAGCACACACGTGCTGCAATTAAATCCCTCCACTGTAGGAGGAAGAGTGATAAAACAAGGAGCTTAGTGCACATTACTATGTGTACTCCCAATTTTCCCCTTGATCCTTCTGCCTGGCACAGAGAGCCCAAGAGTGCCAGGCAGCAGAGCAGGATGCAGGAGCCTCTGGGTGCCCCTGGACGTGCAGTGATCAGTGATGGGGCTCTGAGCCTCCCCTGGACGTGCAGTGATGGGCTCTGAGCCTCCCCTGGACGTGCAGTGGTCAGTGATGGGCTCTGAGCCTCCCCTGGACGTGCAGTGGTCAGTGATGGGTTCTGAGCCTCCCTCCTGCCTGGGCTTGCAGTGGCCAGCAGCTGTGCTTTGCATCCGTTTTGTTTCCTTTGAAAGTGGGGACAGGGATTCAAGTGAGTGAATTCCTGATCCTGTGTTTTGCAAATGTGATGAAGCCTGACTCCAGTGCAGCATTTCCTTTTCACAGACCCGGTTAGTGAAGCTGTGGAGCAACCTGAGAGCTGGCTGTGGGTTTATCAGTACCAACCTCATTTTGGAGGGGCATTTGTACTTTGTAAAGAAAGTTTGGTTTCTGCTTAGGTCCTGCTCCACAGTCCTGTCTTCCCATGCAGAGCTGGTCTGGGATACCTGTGGATTTTCTGCCAGTCCCACTCCACCACATCTCCMCTTCACTTCTTGCTTTCTGGTGACTGACTAGTCAAGTACTTGAATAGGGAATTCCACTTAATTAAACTGTTCCTTTATCACAGATACCAGCCCTGTTCCTTCTCCTTTATTGCACCAGGAATAAATTCTTGAGAAATCCCCTCTTCTGCTGCCCACACTGTTATGCCAGGTCRCTGCATACTCTCTTCCTGGCTTTGAACCATTTCCTGAATCTCTCCATCCTGCCACAATCCTCTTCAGGTTTCTTGATAATCTTTYGTGGCTTTTGTTTCCTGTTGCTGAGTTTCATACCTGCTCCTACTATTACTGCCTTTTCTGCAGCCATGCATAGGAATGGGGAAAGAATGGGGTAGAGTAAGTCAGTCTACATCATTGCTGCATATCCTTTTCCTTTTCCTTATTTCCTTTTTCTTTTCCTTTTATCTTTTCTTTTTTCTTTGCTTTTTTCATTTTCCTTATTTTTCTATATGCATCCGTGCATGTAGAAAAAAATGTATGTTTTTTAGGAATAATTTGGAGGAAAACGACCCTTCAGAATCTATGGCAAGTGTGGGTGGCACAGACGTACCTTGTCTCAAATTGCCACCATTGTTCTCATTCTGGAGTCTCTCCCACCCCTAAAATAAAATATTTTATTTCATAAAGAGGCACTTGCACGCTTTCTCCCACCAAGCCATGGCCTGTGCAAATGCCTCAGGAGGTGGTAGTGTCCATGGATGGCACTGGCAGGGACACAACTCCTGCTCCTGTGTTTTCAGAGCACGGACCTGACCAGCACGGTTGGCTACGACAGCATCATTCAGCACCTGAACGATGGCAGGAAGAACTGCAAAGAGTTTGAAGACTTCCTGAAGGAAAGGTAGGGAGCTGCCTCTGGAGCGGGCTGGGTGGAGCCTGGGCGTGCTGCTGTGGCGCTGCTCCTTCTCCTGGTGTTCCCAGTTTGATTTCTGCCGCGTTTAACTGATGCTAAAAGGCTGTCCCGTGAAGTTCACCTTGCTGTTTGCCTTGCAGAGGATCAGGTTAGAACATCTTGGCCCAGGAGAGCCATGGCTTTGTCCTGTCTTCGTGCATTATGAACACCCCACAGATTCAGTGTTAAGAAGTGGTAGGGTTAGGTGCTGCCATTATTAATCAGAGGAGATGGCATAAGCAGAGGTTCTGTGGCTGGTGATGACCTGACCATGTATTTTACCTGATTAGCAGTGGCTAAATATGAAGAGCATTGTAGAACACTCTACACTGAATTAATGTCATTTTGGTAATGACAGCTGGAGAAAACCAACCTCTGACTGCMCAGCTCGGTACAGAGCATCCTGGAACAAACAAAATGGGGATGAACAGGAGGAGAGCTGCACCTAAAAGTGTCTAATGCACCTACATCTGTTAGGCTGTAGTCCCACATTCCACGAAAATTTGGACCTTTCACATGAGGAAGTGGACCCTGAGAACCAAGTTTCACTCATCAGTGACAATGCAGAGTGCCAGAAGCCTCCTCTACACCCTGTGCCCTCTTTGGCCTTGAAGGAGGTGTGGGTTGCCACTCARGTGTCTGGCCAGGAGGAGATGAGAGGCTGGGCCTGGATTTGCCACTCTCTGGACTTGGCCCAGTTGTCCAGCACAGTTCTAGCTATGGAAAATGTGCCTGCTGGATGTTTTGTCTCAAACAAAGTTCATGGGAATATTGCTAGGTATCTTAAAAAATCAGTCTATAAAACATTTTTTTTTCAATTTCCCTATTAGCTTCTGGAGCTTTTAGAGTTAAGGTAGGTGAATTTCATTGCCAGACTCCAGGRATCAACCACACAGGGGTCTCCATCTGTGTTAGTAGTTAAAGCATTTTAAAAAGTTGTTTGTTTTATCCAGTGGATGTTTTAGTGGCAGCCTCTAGCAATACTTATTCCTTTCTGCTGGCCACATGGAGAGAACTACACAATTCCAGCCCTGGTTGTCTGTAGTGATTTAAAAAACGAAGAACTGGTTATTCTTACRCTGCAACACAGGAACTCTCTTTTCCTCCTTTCTTTCTTCCAAGAGTGGGAGATAATATGGTCTCTCAAAGATATTATTTATGTCACCTCATGAGATTTGGTCTCTTTTTCAGATGCTCTCCCTAAGGATTAGTGCCAGGTGCAGAGAGTACTTATTGCCACACATTGAGGTCAGGGCTAGATGGGATGTGGGGAAGGGATTCCTGGCTGTGAGGGTGGTGAGACCCTCTCTGGCACAGTTTGTCCAGAGCAGCTGAGGCTGCCCTATCCTGGCAGTGTCCAAGGCAGGTTGGACAGGGCTTGGAGCACCCTGGGAAGGTGTCCTTGCCCATGGCAGAGGGTAGAACTGGATGAGCTTTCAAGTCCCTTCCATGCCAAACCAATCGATAATTTCTCTCTTGGATGTCTCTCTTTCCTCAACAGAGCAATTATAGARGAAAAATATGGCAAGGAGCTCATTAACTTGTCGAAGAAGAAGCCCTGTGGGCAGACAGAGCTGAAGTAAGTTCACAGTTGCTTTTATGGGTGTCCCTGAAGGAGGAAGAGAAGGAAGGAAGCTGAGACAAAACACAATTGAAACGGGATTGARACATTCAGAAGACGAGCTGAAATCGCTCTCATGAATGAGCAGTGCGCAGTTGGGTTCTAATTGGCTTTGAGCTGGAGCCCACCAAGTTCCCCTCAGCCACAGATTAACCAAGGCACTGTAGATGCTCAGGGGAATGTGGGCTCGTGGGTCAGCAGAAGGCTGGGGATCATGAGACCTTGGGTTACCTCCGGACAGGTTTTGTAGCCAGAGGGAAGTACAGGTACTTCCCTGACTCAAACCGTGCACATCTTTAGAGCCCAGCATGCTGTGGCCACCACGGCTTGCTCCTTTTCCCAAGCGATCCTCACTGCCTTCTGCTTCCTCCTTTATTTCTGCACTTTATACACACCCTGGTCATTTTACTCAGTTTCATACTGATGTGTCACTTAAAATGTTTTTGCCATCTTTACTGTTCAGTATTAATAGGGAGAAAAGCTCCCTATTTTTCCAGCCACTGGCAAATGCACCATGTTGAAATTGTCCCAAATGATGGTTTTAGGAGGTTGCCAGAAGCATTTGTTGTGAAACTTTGAATTTTTAATAGCATCCAGTGTTCAGAAAGATGTCAAACCAAGTGAACTGCGTTGTACCTGCTGAGAGGGGAAAAGCTGGAGATACTAAGAGGGTAAATAAATGTGCTTTGAGGTTCTTTGGCCATTGTTGAGTGAGCTCTGTTTTGGAAGAGGTGCTCTGCTRTGCCTGTGCCTGACTGTGCTTCTCCACCCTTTTTAATGCCCTGCCTGTGTTTTTCAGCACACTGAAGAGATCCCTTGATGTTTTCAAGCAACGTAAGTAATTCTTTGTGTTTGCCAGGACACTAAAGCCTGAAGGCAACTGCTTGGGAAGAAAACAGTAGAGAAATCTCTAAAACTGTGCAGTGCTGAGGCCAGGCAAAGGCTGTACTGCTGGTCTAGTGCATCCCAGTGTGTGGGGCTTGGGACAAAGTGACCCAGGACATGTGTGGGACAGCAGACCCACAGGGCATCATTTTGGGATCTCTTGGGCTTTCAGGTCTGGCTGCAGCTCAGAGGTCATGTTTGTGTTGTGCGCAGGAAGCTGTACACAGAAAGCTCATCTGGAGTTTGTTGGACAGGCTTGTCCTCCTAACAAACACACTTTAACTCACGCCTTGAACCTGGGGACAGCTCTGGGCCCTCAGGACAAGAGAGACACTGAGGGGCTGCAGCGTGTCCAGGGCAGGGAACGGAGCTGGGAAGGGGCTGGAGCCCCAGGAGAGGCTGAGGGAGCTGGGAAGGGGCTGAGCCTGGAGCAAAGGAGGCTCAGGGGGGCCCTTGTGGCTCTGCACAGCTCCTGCCAGGAGGGGACAGCCGGGGGGGTCGGGCTRTGCTCCAGGGAACAGGGACAGGAGCAGAGGRAACRGCCTCAGGCTGGGCCRGGACAGGTTTAGATTGGATAGTAGGGAARTTTTCTCATGGAAAAAGTTGTCCAGGCCTGGCACAGCTGCCCAGGGCAGTGGGGGAGTCCCCATYTCCAGAGGGATTTAAAAACCATGTGGAYGTGGCCCATGGGGACATGGGTCWGTGGTGGCTTTGGCAGTRCTGGGGGAATGGTTGAACTTAAGGATCTTAAGAGGGCTTTTCCAGCCTAAATGATGGTGTGATTCTAAGTAGAGCATCTAAAAGATGGTGCTTTGCCCACTGTACATTGTCATGTGTCACATCCTGCCGTGGTACCATCAGACAGCACCCAGAGGATGAGCRCTCTGCTCTCCTGTGCCCAGTCCATCCCTTGCCTGATCCAGGTTTCTTTGTTGCTCCTTTGGGCCTCCCCAACAGGGCTCTGCCCACACCACTGCTGACAGTTCACAGCTGTGGGTTTGGAGCAGTTTTGGGGGTTGAATCAGGAGCTGCCATTTGGCTCTGCTCCCGTGGTGGATCCTGAGGGTGTTTCACAGTGTGGCCACCTCRCCTTCAGCCAGAGGAGCCTGAGGTTGTTTTAGCCTGCATTTTTCTGTGCTCCAAGTTGCTGTCTGCTGGCCTGGGGCAGTGCAGTGTGTTGAAACATGCCCAGATTTACCYGTGTGAGGGGGAGAGTTTTCTCAAACTGGAGAGCAGGTCCCAGCAGGACTGATCCTTACACTGGTGAGTGCTGCTTGGAGGCTGCTTCAAACAAGCTGGAGCTTTTTCACATTTCTGAAAGGGGACATGTGGTGTGCTCTAAGTTGACTTGAGAAACAGTCTCTTTAGGAATTTATATATATATTAATAATGAATTTGTTTTCTCGTTGCAGAGATAGACAATGTGGGACAAGGTCACATCCAGCTGGCGCAAACCCTTCGGGAGGAGGCAAAGAAGATGGAGGATTTCAGGGAAAAGCAAAAGCTGCATCGGAAAAAGGTCAGGCACGGTGGGAAGATGTGCCTTCCTGCAGGGTGCTGGTCCTGCCCCAGCGAGGGGCTGATCCCGGTGCTGTCTCATGCCATGTCCCAGCCCCTGCCACGCCCCCAGTGCCTGTGCTGCTGGGAAGTACTGAGCTCCTTCCTATGTGTTGTAACTGTGTTGAACTGTGTAGTAACCTCCAACTTCCTTCTTCTCACTTCCACATCTTCTTCGTGTGTGTTTTGGGGCCAGCCACAGCATTGGAATGTTTTTAAAACATTTGTTTATAGGGCTGTGTGATCTCCATAGGGGCTGCTAAAATGGCCAAGCCTTTTAAGTTCTTCTGGCTTGAGRTTACTTTGTCTGGAAAAACAGGGAAAACTGCTAGAACCAGGGACTGGTTTGGACCTAGCAGAGGGGAGTGGGCTTCCCAGTTTTGCCAGAGKCTGTGGAGATGATGCAGTACTATATATTGCTAGGATTTAGTTTGTAGGGCTCCTTTGCATACACAAAGGTTACAGTTGCCTACAGTTCAGGGCTTAGGCAGAAGCACAAAAGGTGAGTTTTGTGAAGATGATTTGAGTGGATGAAGGCCTTTAAACCCATCTCAGTGTGGTCTGTGGCTCTTCCACAGACAGTGTGTCCTGGAGCTTTGGTGGTCAGTGATGTGCTGACCCCAGATCTGTTGTCTTCACAGATAGAGCTGATAATGGAGGCCATTCACAAAAACAGGAATCTTCAGTACAAGAAGACCATGGAGGTAAAGCAAATGTGCTGCTGTTTCTTGCCATGTGGGTTAATGCTCCACACACACACACAGAGCACTGGGACAGGCTTAAATGAGAGGGRTTTCCTCCTCTGCTGTGACTCTTGATGCTGTGTCTGTGTGAGTGCTGTGCAGGGTGTGCTCAGAAAAAGTGAAGAGCATGCCAAAGACAAGGCCAGTGGTAGCCTTGCAGGTTGGATACAAATGGTTTAGAGTCAGAGAATTATTCAGGTTGGAAAAGCCTCTAAGATGCTTGAGTCCAACCATTTGCCCAGCACTGCCAAGCCAACCACTAACCTGTCTCCCCAGGGGCCACATCCACASCTTTTTTGAACACTTCCATGGATGGTGACTGCACCACTGCCCTGGGCAGCCTGTTCCAGGGCATGAAAACCCTTTCTGTGAAGAAGTTTCTCTGAATATCTACTCTAAACCTCCTCTGATGCAACTTGAGGCCACTTCCTCTCCTCTTGTCTCTTGTTCCCTGGGAACAGAACCCAACCCCCCCGGCTGTCCCCTCCTGGCAGGAGCTGTGCAGAGCCACAAGGTCCCCCCTGAGCCTCCTTTGCTCCAGGCTSAGCCCCTTCCCAGCTCCCTCAGCTGCTTCTCATCCCACTCATGCTCCTGCCTGTTCCCCAGCCCTTCCCTGGACATGCCCTTGATTGCCAGAAGCTTTTCACCCCAATCCTTGCCTTGCAAGGCTTTTCCCAAGCCGCAGGGCACCTTTTGTGCCATTCCCTGCTCTGCAGGCAGCCTGTTCCCTCGCAGGCTGAGCTTTTTCCCCCCACGAGGTGTGTCTGTATCAAACATCTGKGTGTGTGCTGTCTGTGCCAGGCCAAGCGTCTGTACGAGCAGCGCTGCCGCGACAAGGACGAGGCGGAGCAGGCCGTGCACCGCAACGCCAACCTGGTCACGCAGAAGCAGCAGGAGAAGGTATGGGCAGGTTCACCCCTCTAAGAGCCTGAAATSAGGGATGTGGGGCTCCAGGCAGCTCTCCAAAATGCAGTTTGTTCCAKCCAAGAGTTACAGCAGTCCAGGGTGGTGGGTGGCAGAGCTGTGCCTACAGATGTTCAGCTCCAGCTGCAGGCAGGCCTGGAGACCCTTTGGTTTTGGTTACAGTGCATTATAGACTTTGCTGATCATCTTAATACAGTAAAACCAATCTATACCTTAACTTTTATCTATAGCCTATCATAACTACTATAATTACCATATTCATGTTACTGTTCACCAATCACTAAAAGTYAGTACATTACAGCTTAAGCTAGAAGTTGTTTTTCAGTTTTCTTGCAGTGGAAAATTCTGAGACCTTTTTTCTACTTGCCACATTTGCTGACTTGTTTGCCTGTGCTMTCTTTCTGCTTGGTAAAAACATGTTCTYGTTTGGGGTGGGTTTATCCTTTGCTCTAAGCCATAAAAMCTCCTTCTGACTAACACACCCTTTGCCTCCTTGGTTATCTAGTAAGACTGGCTCAGCAATTCTTTTCTTCTATATCAAAACTTACTTCCATCTCCACACCTTCTTCAGATTCTACGTTTAAAAATCTTTCTGCTAAACATACATATCTGTGAGACTTTCTTGTCAAACTTTCATTCCTTCCCAAAAGGCTGTGGCATGGAGGGGGGAAAGGGATGTCTTTTGGTGCAGCTGTCATGCCCAAGCTCTTGTTCCAGCTCTGGGTTTTTGGGGTGAGATGGGGAGGCCGGTGATGCTCCCCAGTGGGGCTCCAGTGCATTGGTGGTGCACACAGCCTGTTCTTCACCTTCCTTGTCTCTYCTGGTTTTGGCAGCTGTTCCTGAAGCTGGCTCAGACGAAATCAGCGCTGGAGGACACTGGTGAGTGTGGAAATGCCATGTTGGGAGGGTGAAGGGAGTGTTTGCAGGCAGGGTGTTCTGAAGCGATAGTGTGGCTTGTGGATCAGCTCCAGCTCTTGGGTCAGGCATGGCTCCTTGGAAACACATTCCCAAGATAGCAGCAGTGGGCAATGTCCCTGGAGAAGCCTCCATGATCCCACTAAAGCCRTGTCCTTCTGCTTTATCCTTGATCTCCCACCCTTTATAGCCTTTTTCCCAGCCCTAGAATTACCTTCGAGTGAAGGGATTTTTTAAATGAATGTTAATAATGGAATCACAGAAYCATAAAATGATTTGGGTTGGAAGGCACCTTAAAGGTCATCTCATTCCAACCCCACTGCCATAGGCAGAGACACCTTCAGCCAAAATATGATTTGTCTCACAGACAGGAGTTACCAGCAGAATGTGACCACAATGGAGAAGATCCGGGACGAGTGGCAGAATGAGCACATCAAAGCTTGTGAGGTAAATGCCCCTAAACCCCTCCACGTGGCAGCCTGGTCCTCTGGGTTTGCAGTCCTGCTGCAGGGCTCAGGGACAGTGCAGATTTGCTGGTTCTGTGTTCCCCTGGCAGCGAAGCAGCAGGATGTATTGCAGCTAACCCTGTGTGTGTGTGTGTCAAGCATGGCTTCTGGATTCGAGGCCCCATTGCTTCAAAGTTTCTGCTCTCCTTTTTTTTTTTTTAACACCAGCTTCTAAAATTGACAGAGTCAAGGTAGTGGCATTTTTGCCCACGACCTGCTTGCAAGTGTGGCATGTTTATCATCTTGAACAGCTGTGGTCACCTCTGTAAACTCAGTGACCCCAGGCCAGTATGTCCTGGAGCCTCAACACCACCTTGGTTGCTCAGAAGACTGTCTGAAACTCTGGAAAACTTTACATGACTTTTCAGCAGAGGCTGGTGGTGGCTGGGGATGCAGGTGAAGCCATCTCCACATGCACACTGTGCCAAGAGCTCTTCACCTGGTGTCTCACAGACCATGCAGTWGTGTGGGAACCCCTCTGAGAGGGTGTATCAGCCTGAAGCAGACAGCCTCACAGGGAAGTGGTCCCGCAGGGATTTCCAGCACACGCTCAGGGGAATTCCAGACTGGTAGCAAGAGGGCTGAGCAGCTGCTCTGCTGCTGGCCTGTGATCTGTGACCAAGGGATGGACTGGGACTACAAAAACAGATTTTATCCCACATGTGCTTCAGGCTTGCAACCAGCTTTCCCATTCCCAGCAGTGCTGATCCCTTCCAAGTTAGCCCTCTTCAGGCTGCTATTCCAATTTTCCCATTTGAACTGGATTTTCTGTCTGTTTTGTGTGGTGTGCATGGGTGTCTCTGTGCTGGTGTGCTTTTGGTGTCTTCTCTGGAAGCCTCTAGGATGGGACACAGTCTAGTGGTGGCTCGGCAGTGCTGGGTTAGTGGCTGGACTCAATGCTCTTAGACAGCTTTTCCAACCCTAATRGTTCTGTGGTGGGGAGTGGAAAGCAGCAGTTTCACTTTTGCAGATAAGGATGATGTGGAAGTTTTCCTCTCCATGTGTTGCTAAGGTCATAAGTGGTAACAAGCGTGGATGTTCATGGGAATGTGTAAAAACATGTGAAGTTGAGATGTACCAGACAGCAGATTCCAAAAGGGTTTAAACCTGCTTGGAAAAGGGCTAGGCAGGAAAGAAACAGAAACACCTCTGTTTTCATACATCCCCTTTTTTTTTTTTTCCTCCATATATGGAACATGGAAGTGTTAAAAAAAACCCACGTACATGTGGCACCTGGGGAAATGTGTTAGTGGTAGCCTTGGCAGTGCAGGAGTAATGGTGGGATTTGATGACCTTAGAGGGCTTTTCCAATCTAAATTATTCTGGGATTTAAGGGTACCTTGGTAAGGGAAGTGGGGTGGGACCACAGGAGCTCAGGATACTTTGGGAACCTGTACTGCCTTTAGGAAGCTGGCTTGGTCTSCCCAGAGGTAGAAATGTGCTGGGTTGTCCCCTTCACATTAGTCTTGCAGATTTTCCAAGCCTAGTACATCACCTGGATGCACAGAGGGATTATTTCTGCTCTGGACAAGCTGGAGGACTCATGGCTTCCTTGCTTCCTGCAGAAGACCAGGGCCAACTGCTCCTGGCAGTTAGCTTTGTTGTGGCACGTGGGGGTGAGAAGCAATCAGGACACAAGAGATTTGCCCTCATTTTGAGGATGTTATGGTCAGTTTTGTCTATGTTGTTTCAGTTCTTTGAGACTCAGGAGTGCGAGCGGATCAACTATTTCCGTAATGCCCTCTGGCTCCACGTCAACCAGCTCTCCCTGGGCTGTGTCCAGAATGATGAGGTACCTCAACTCAAAACCTTCCTTTTTCTGTGTAGAAAGCAAAGCCCAGTTTGTTTCCCTGTGCACTAAGCTGTGTTACGTCTGAGTTGGCCCTTGATTGACCACAGACACCAGCATGAGTGGGCAAGCAGAAGGATTGGCCAAAACTCCTGCAAAGGAGSTTTCCTCATTTTTTGAGGGTGGTGAGGCCCTGGCACAGAGAACCTGTGGTGGGCCCTGGTTGCCCAGAGAGCCTGTGGTTGCCCCTGGATCCCTGGAAATGTCCAAGGCCAGGTTGGACAGAGCTTGGAGCAATCTGATCTAGTGGAAGGTGCCCCTGCCTGTGGCAGGGTGTGGGATAGGATGGGCTTCAAATTTCCTTTCCAATCCAAACTGTTCTGGGATTCTGTGATTCCCCTGACACTGGAGCTTGTGTGAGTACTGGGCTTTCACCCTATATGTGGTAAGCAAAGGGAAAAACCTTGTTTTTTTGACCTGATGTATACAAATGCACTTTATTCCACCTTTGCAGAAATACGAGGAAATCCGCAAGAGTTTAGAAATGTGCAGCATTGAGAAGGATGTTGATTTTTTCGTAAATTTACGCAAAACTGGAAGTTTGGCTCCAGGTAAGAGCTTAGTAGAGTCTCAGAAAGTAGTGCTGACTGCTCTGTACTCCTCATGGAGCTGGCTGCTCTGGTCAGCACCATTTTGTGTGTGAGAAAACACTCATTTTGCATTTCATTCACTGCCTCGCAACACTACTCTCTGCCACTTTTGGCAGCCCCTGGAGATCATAGTCTCAAATCTTTTTAGTTTCCTATCAGGCATTTTCTCAGAGAGGGGAAAGACTTGGCAGCTGAATGCTGGTATAGCAAGTATTTTATGTCAGTAAGAGGCTTGTATTTTACTACTGTCAACTTTTCCTAGCTCCTGTTGTTTATGAAAACTACTATAATGGCCAGAGAAATGTGACTCCTGCGAGAAGTCCAGCTCCTGTACCTATATCAAGGTAAGGTACAACTGCAATTGTTATTGCAGATGATGCTCACTCCCCCAGAASAGGCATAGTTTGTTCCTTTCAGTTTATTGGAAACTGGACTTAAAGGTGTTAGAGGAAAATACTTGCTTGCATGGCTCTTGGTTTAATCTGTCACCAAGACAGGTCACAGGAGGAGATCTGAGGAGAGTTAAAAGCATTTGTGGGTGGAGGGAGGAACTGCAGAACCCACTCCTGTGGGACAGAAGCTGGGCAGGGAGGACACGGTGAAAGGTTTTTCTGTCAGGGGCAAGATGATGACTGGGGCCAAGACTCGTGCTAAGGATGAATTGCCACTTTGGCTGCCACACTGAGAGAGCAGTCATGTCCAATTACRGCTTCCTGATGTCTCACTCTGGGCAAAGGCACGTACAAAGAAATGCCCTGAGGCTCACTTGTCAGTTTTKCTCTGAGTCAGTGGTTTCTGGTTATTTTTTCCTCTTCCCCACTCACTGTGTCAGGTTCAATTCCTGTGTTTTCCAAGTGGGCTGTGGGTGGTGAGCCCACCATGACTTGCCTTGTCAGGTCTCCATAAAGCCCAGGCTGGCCAAACCTCCTTCCCTCCCACCAGCTCTGGGGGGCAGCTGGGGGGTACAGAACCAGGGCAAAGGGAGTCTCTTAGCCATGCAGATCCTCAGCTCTTTGTTTGTTTCCTTCTGTGCAGGAGGGGACCTCTGCCCACCCCGACCAGTGCACCAGGTGAGTTACTGTACTTCTTCCTGGGCTTTCTGGACATGGGAGTTATCACTTCTTGCCCAAAATCCCTTTCCAGCTCCCTTGGATCCCCTTTAGGCACTGGAAGGAACTCTAAGGTCTCCTTGGAGCCTTCTCTTCTCCAAGTGAACACCCCCAGCTCTCCCAGCCTTGGGGATGGCCAGCGTGTGGTGCTTCTGCTCTGTTTAAAGTCACATAATGAGCGCTTCTCATGGGAAAGCTGAGGGGATTTTTTGTGCTCTGTGTTTCAGGGGAGCCTGATTATGCCACAGTTGATGGCTACAGCTTGGTACATTTCTAACAGTCACAGTGAGTACCCACTTTTGATGAAATGAGGCTTAAAAGAAAGAGGGAGAGGAATTTTTTACCTGGGCATATAGTAATATGACAAGGGGGAGTGGTTTATACTAAAAGAGAGTAGATTTAGATCAGCTAGAAGGGAGAAATTCGTACCTGAGAGTGTGGGCAGGCCCTGGCACAGGGTGCCCAGAGAAGCTGTGGCTGCCCCTGGATCCCTGGAAGTGTTCCAGGCCAGGTTGGATGGGGCTTGGAGCAACCTGGGATAGTGGAAGGTGTCCCTGCCCATGGTAGGRGGTTGGAATTAGATGGTCCTGATGGTCCATTCCAACCCAAACCATTCTAGCATTCTGTAAGAAAGAATTTACTCTGAGGTGAAGCTACACAGAGGAGGGACAGTGGAGAAAGAAAGGCCATTGGTTAAGGAATGACATTTTGGGGTGACTAATTGGAAGTGGCGCTCCTGTCAGCCCTCCCATCATTTGTCCGAGCTGTAGCTGTGGTTTAGACACTGCTGATCCTGTTCTCTAGGTTTTCCAGAAGGCAGAAGACACTGTTGGTCTGACCAGTGTGGCAGAGRTGGTCTTTTCAGTTATTCCCAGACACACAGAGCTGAAGTGCTTCTGCTTTTCAAGAGAATATTTGAGGACTCCGATGATTATTTGTACATTCAGAAAGCGCTTACTAAAAACCTGTGCCTTTGATCAGCAAACTCCTTGGATGGATCTTCACACTCAGAGGAGGAAAAGGACCAGACACAGGGGTGACCTGTGTCGGAAGAAGGTTTTGATTTGAAGTTATTCCAAAGTGTAGCCATCTAGAAAGTCTGGGGCCTCCCATTCTCTGTATAACTAAGAAGTTGTTTGTGCTGAGAGGAGTGCTGCACGATGCTTTGGGCATGCTGGCTTGTGTCCAGGGTATGTGCATCCCTCTCAGATCTCAGGTTTTGCCTGTTCCTAAAGGCTCTTGCCTGTACCTGAAGTCTTTCATTAGTGGGGATTAAACTTTAGGTGAAATTTAGGTGAAATTTTAAGTCATTTAGGTGAAATTTTACTCATATCTCTCAGAAATCTTCCTTAGAAGGGCACCAGCAGTTGCACCATGTATCTGGCTTAGCTGTAGCTGTGCTCCAAGCTTTAAGTGGAAGCTGCTTTGCATCTACCCAGGGAGGGGCTGTGTCACATCCAGCCTGCTGGGAGGTCCCAGGAGGGTTCTAAGGAATTTATTCAACTCTTCCAGCCACCTCTCTGATGAGGGTCTTGTGGGCTTTTAGGTTTATCAGGTTGCTCCTGGTAAGCTCTGAAGACCAGGCTGGATGGGGATTGGAGCCACCTGGTCTAGTTGAAGGTGTCCCTGCCCACAGCAGGGAGTTGGAACTGATGCCTTCTTGGGACTGCCTAAAAACAGAGGCCAGACAAAATTAAGGGAATAAAAAGYTATATTTATTGAATGGCCTTCAGGTGCATTTTGGGTAGACAAAGCCCTCCAAAAAATGGACAGTGGGTCATGGGTTTTCACATTTTTGTATATTCGGTCCATTTGCATATTGGGGGTTAATCTTCCAGTTGCAGCTTCAGGTAATGAAATCATTTACCCCAAGTTTGCTGCCCCTCAGCTCACTTTTGTTTATGTTTCTCAGGGCCTGAGACAGTAAGGAGTCCTTGATTTCCAGGCCTAGAGAGGAATTGTTTTGTCTGACCAAAATGGGAAAGMAGTAGCTAACACTCTATATGGAGTTTAGGGTTATACACTAAAGAATTGCAGGATTACAAATATTTGCAAAATATAAAAGGTAAAATCCTAAGGCATCAGAACTASGTGGTATTTAAGGTCCCTTCCAACCCAAACCATCCTGGGATTCTCTGATTGTATGATTTAATTAACTTCTGTGATTCTCTAAACTTTGGGCTTGTTCTGACTATGCACCACTGGAAACAAACCTATCTACTACTGGAGCCATGAAACCTGTTTTTCTGACCACTTCTCCTGAAGGTTCCTGTCCTTGTTGTTGCCACAGATATAGATATGATTATGGCTTTGATCCAGAAGCTTTCGTGCCTCAGGGCTGCTGGTCTCTCTGATGTCCCTGTGTGCAGTGCTGCTCCACTGCTCCTCGCTGCCTTATTTCACTGGATACAGGGACACAGGACATGGGGATAAACACACAGTTTACCTGTCTAAACTGGTGCCAGGCCACTAACCTGGAGCAACGGGATTTGCTGTTTTTGTGATCTTTTTCAAGTTGAATCTGCATGGCTTCAGCATGTGCCTCAGCCCACCAGTCCTTGGGGTTTTCACTGGATTTATTTGTGTGGGGAAGATGACAATGAGCTCCAACATCTGCCCCGCTGCCTCACTGTGAGCTGTGCAGAGTGCACATGGCAAGGAATCCGCTATCCTATTTATTTCTGAAAGACCAAGGATACAAATACTCTTCTGAAGGAGCCTGCTGTAGTCCTAGTTCTATAAATATATATTTTAAAAAATAAGGTCTGAGTCTCGTGTTCTGGATGTGTGTCCTTCTCTAAAGTTGTCATGTTCACTTTCTGTTGGGGATGGGTTTGGGATCCATGCAAAGCATCCTAGCCTATCCTGGGTGGAAACCTATCACATCCTTTATTTCAGTCCTTGCTCAATACCAACACAGCAGTGGGAGAAAAAACCCCAAAAGAGAATGGCATGAGAAGTACTTATCATTAGCCATGAGCTGCAGAACATGCAGGGCTGTTTGCCCTGGAGGAGTGTTTGCTCTGCAAAAACTTCCATGGTTTCTTTTCTGGGATTTTTCCACTGATCGAGCGCAACAGATGCTGTTTGGCTTTTCTGGGTGTAGAGGTGCCCCGTGAGGCTAAAACTTGGCTTGCACATTTRCTAAAAGCACAGAAGTAATCCCAAAATTGGGGTGCTGGGGAAGGTTTCCCCCTACACCCATGTCCATTTTACCTTTCCCATAGATATTACAAATTCCAGGTTTCACTAGTAACACAAAGACTTCTCAAGCCCTAGGTACAAGGTCCCAGGGAGAGAACAGTGCCTGTTCAAGGCCATTAACGGGACTGTGATGTGCCACTGAGCTCTGGGGGGGCATCGGGAGAAGTCACTCCTGCTCCGGCTGTGGCTCCCTGGGGATGGCTGGGTGCCAGGACAGGGCTCTGGTGGGGACAGCAGTTCCTGCTCTGGGGCTGAGCCAGCATTCCTGCTGTGCTGGAGGTGTCTCACRCCCTGGGGCACACAGAAGTGACCTCACACTCCCCATCCTGCTAGTGGGAGCTCAGCTTCTCATCCCACATTCCCTGTGGCAGAAGCTTGGGCTGGCCCTATAGATGGTCTTTGAGTCCCTATAGCAGTCTCTGCTTCACTGTGGACTCTCTGTGAGTCCCTCTGGGCAGTCTATGTGTCCCTGTTTGTCCCAATGTCAGTCCCTATGGATGGTCTGTATGTCCCTGTGGATGATCTCTGGGTCCCTGGTCATCCATGGAGCGTCAGTCCCTATGGACAGTCTGTGTGCCCTTAGGGCTGGTTTCTGCATCCCTACAGGAGACCCCACTCACCTCGGGCTGGTCTGTGGGGTCCCCACAGATGCTCTGTGTGCCCATGGACACCTTGTGGGTCCCTGTGGATGCTCTGTGTCCCCATGGACACCTTGTGAGTCCCTGTGGATGATCTGTGTGTCCCCATGGATGGCCCGTGTGTCCCCATGGACACCTTGTGAGTCCCTGTGGATGATCTGTGTGTCCCCATGGATGGCCTGTGTGTCCCTATGGATGCTCTGTGCGCCCCCATGGACACCTTGTGAATCCCTGTGGATGCTCTGTGTGCCCTTGGACAATTTTTGAGTCCCTGTGGATGCTCTGTGGGTCCCTATGGATGCATTGTGTGTCCCCATGCACACTTTGTGTCACCCCATGGGCGCTCTGTGTGTCCCCATGGATGGTCTGTGTGTCCCTCCGGAGTGTCTGTCAGTCCCCATGGAGTGCCTATCTGTCCCTATGAGTGTCTGTCTGTCCCCATAGAGTATCTGCCTGCCCTCATGGAGTGTCTGTCTGTCCCCAGCAGTGTCTGTCGGTCCCCACCGACGCTCTCTGGGCCCCCCTCCCCCCCACTCCCTCAGGCCCTCGCCCCGCCCCGTCCCTCCCTCACTGCCTCGGCCCCGCCCCACCCCAGCCGCGTCCTGTGATTGGGCGGCGCGGCGGGGGCGTGTCCCGCCGCCCATCGCTGTGTATGATTGGGCGGCGCGGCGGGGGCGTGTCCCGCTGCCCGTCCCTGCGCGGCCCGGTGCCGCCTGAGCGCGGGGAGCGGGGCAATGGCCGAGGCCGTGCGACCCCCGCGCCGCGCCCGCTCCCGCCCCAAGGTAACGGCACCGGCACCGGCACCGGCACAGGCACCGGGGGGGCTCGGGGCGTGCTCCGCCGCCGCTGGGCCGAGGGAGCGACCCGCGTGTGGGGGTGGCCGCGCCAGGCCGTGTTTACATCCGTGTTTGTGCGGCCTCTTATGGTGGAGGGTGGAGAGTGGGGGAGCGTGTGTGGGTGATGTTGTTGTGGTTTTTTTTTTTTTGGTTCCATAAAAAGATTCCTGCTGTTCTGCACTCCATTTCCATGGGTTTGTACTGTTTGCCAGGCGTGTGAGGGTGGTGACAGGCCTTGTGCTATAGCGGGATGTAAACAAGGTTTTTATTACGTTGTCCTGCGGCCTCCTCAGGGGTCCCGTGTCCTGTGGGAGAGCCGGGGCAATGTGCAGCGCTGGAGCTCACTCGCATTTACAGTGTTTCACTGTAGTGTGGGCAGACAGTCCTTCAGACAGAGCTGAGGCTGTTCAGCTGCACCAGAGAAGCTCCAGGGACACCTCAGAGCCCCTGCCAGGGCCTGCAGGGGCTCCAGGAGAGCTGCCCAGGCACTGGGGACAAGGCATGCAGGGACAGCAGCCAGGCAATGGCTCCCACTGCCAGAGGGCAGGCACAGATTTTGGKCTCTTGGGAATTAGGAATTGCTGGCTGGGAGGGTGGGCAGGCYCTGGCCCAGRGTGCCCAGAGCAGCTGKGGCTGCCCCTGGATCCCTGGCAGTGCCCARGGCCAGGCTGGATGGGGCTTGGAGCASMCTGGGATAGTGGAAGGTGTCCCTGCCCATGGCAGGGGTTGGAATTAGATGGTCTTTAAATTCCCTTCTAACCCAAATTGCTTAGTGATTCTGTGATACACCATCTTGTCTACGTTTGGCTTTGAAATGCTGAGACCATGRTGCTGTAGCACATGATAGTGCTGCTTCTTCATGAGTTGGTGCTGCAGTTCTTAAGTATCACTCTCCCTACGTTTTTATTCTGTTCTGAGTGTGTTCCTTGTTAATGATATTAGTACTGACAGTTTTCTGAAGGCTTTATTTTCTTTACACAGAATATTTATGGGGATGATTTGAACTACCTGACAAAGTGGAAATGTTTTCCTTGGTTTCTTGACCTCTTTCTTGTTGTCCCCATGGACACCCATATAGAGCAAGGACATTGAAGTCATGGCTGTCAAAGCTCTTTGAAAACACTGGGTTAATCGACCAGTGTTCTGTAAAACCAGGGTTAAATCTAAGTGTCAAGTGTGGGTGTGCTTCCTGAAGGGAAGGCARGTAAAGATTGCAGGGAAAAGCAATCCCAGAAGAATTACTGTGTTGTTGTTTTGGTTTTGATTCAGCCCCCTGTCGTGTGCAAGGCAGTCAGACCTTCAAACTGCTGCCTAGGAGAATTGGTTCCCTGCAGGAAGGTGGTGAGTCATGGATGACACTGCTGTTTCATTAAGGACACGTGTGTGATGACTCCAGTCTTTAGCCATCYCTTCCAGGTGAAATTCACTGTGAAACAATTCACTGGAGGTGTCACATGTGAGAACCCTGAATTCTCCAGTGCTGCACACGACCCRTTTCTGGTATTTCTGTTGCTATTACTGTGCTCACCTCTGTTAATACCTAGGCGTGCCTGAGGATGCAGTTTGCAGGTCAGTCACATTAAGGACTTTTCCATTCCCATGCCACAGGAAAAGCTATAATGTAATCCTTTGAAAAGCTGGAATTCTTGTGAGCTGAGAGAAAGGCTGGCTCAGCTGCAGAGCTGCCAAGTGGTGGAATGGAGCCCAGGGCTTTCTGACAATAGYAGCCCCAAAGTTAAACTTTTGCAGCACCAGCAGCATCAGGCATGGGGCAAGGCTGATAAGCAGCTGGCATTTTCCCATCCCTGGGAGTGTTCCAGGCCAGGTKGGACAGGGCTTGGACCGACCTGGTCTAGTGGAAGTGTCCCTGCCTGYGGAAAGGGTTGCAATGAGATGGTCTTTAAGGTCCCTTAAAGCCAAACCAYTCTGGGGTTCTTTCATATGTGGCTTAAGCAGAATTTTCCTCTGTGTTAGTTCAGAACTTGATTTCTTTCATTCTTTCTCAGATGAAGTCTCTTTTAATGATTATGCCATTTTTTTGCCTAGGAGAGTGAGAGCTGAAAGGCACATCATAAATTTTAAAAAACAGCTGTGTYCGGGAGGGATGCAGGCTGATACTGAGAGATAAAGGGAGTTTATTCTGTGTGAGGAGTGCAAGAGGAAACGTTGAGATTGTAGAGAGGAAACGACCAGCCTGTGTTTGTGTGAAGTATGTGGATCAATACACTGTATAAAAATGATTTAGTGATAYAGTATCCTGTGGACATCATTGACTTTGTGGTAATTGTCAGGAGATGCTTATTATGACAAGTCCTGGCTTAAAGCACTGATGTATTTTTAGCCTCTCACCTGCAGCTTTAGGTAGTGAGTCAGAGCTGTTTTGTGATCAGAGGTTTTTACAGCTTTTAATACACCAGAAAACAGTATGAAGCCCAAACCAGAGTAATTCTTTYTTTTTGTAAAGGACCTACGACCGTATGTTCAGAGTAAAATTAGCCTTGAGATCAAGGTGTTCTTGATCAATAGTGCCTTGATTTGGGCWGTTTTCATTTATGCTTTCTCTTAAGGCAAAAACATTCAAATATTTAGTAAAATTTTATGTGATACTAGGAGCAAGTTTCCAAAACTRTCGTCTTTTTCCTATTATTATTTCCCCAAATTAAAAGCTTGTACTCATTTCACCTATGTTCGTTGTTACATTATCTGGGTCATCCAAAACTGGAGCACTGTGACCTAACTCCTCAGTTTTGCTCCTAATAAAGTGTTAGATCTACACAATTTACAGATTTGCTAATCACTGTGCCAATTTTTTGTTTTACGAATTGGCAAATGATTTCCAGATTATCAAAATCTTAGTTCATTTCCTATGCTGTGTTTTTGGAAAGGAAGCTAATCTACAGTATAGATTAGATTTATGGGAATTATTTAGCCTTAAACTAATTGTGATTTTAAATTGATTAACAGTTTTGATTGTGAAGTTAGGTTTTTCTATGTCTCCAGTGTGCATTGCCTGTTGAAAATAGGTATTTCAGTAATGGTTCAGATGTTACCATGGTTTTAGAATGTAGCTAAGGGTTACATTCCAGACTTGCTTTGTTCTGAAATTGCCGTTTTGAAAATATTTTTCCAGTCACTAAAATATTCTGTAAAACTTAAGATGGATCTGGATCACAGAGTAACTTTGTTGCCTTTTTTTTTTTTTTTCTGTTAGTAGGTGAAATTGAGTAACTCTTCTTAGCTGTCAGGGGCCTGTTATGTTGATTGTTTTCTGTGTTGATGAAACAGTCTGTCCTGTGATATTTATAGATTTTTGCTTAGAAATGTTGAAGCCTTGTGCAAGAGCACAAAACCACACACTAGTAGACAGTCTTCACAGGGCAGCTAAAGTACAGAGATTTGTTTGGTGTATTTGTTTTTATYTTTAATATTATGAAAATTAATATGTTTTAAAGGGCTTTTGGAGTCATAATGCTGACAAATACTACTTTTGGTGTTGGTGGGATTTGGGATGCAAGATGAAGAGATTCACTTGGCAGTGACGCTGTTAATTTTTTGTTTTCTTAGGAAAAAAAGAAAAGAAGTAGTGAGGAGCCCCAGGTACAAGAGCCTGATGATGTTTTCCTGCCTCCTGTGGCAGAAGGGTCTTCTCAAGCCGGGAGAGTGCAAGTGGAACATCCTGGAGAATTCACAGAAATTCAGCTCAGAGATGAAGTAGAAAATAGGAGAACTATAACTGATGTGTCTGACACCCCCCAAAATCATGTATCTTCAGCAAATGAAGCCGCTCTGGCAGTGTCTCTGGAGCCTCCCAGAGATGCAGAAGAGGTCAAAGCTGATCCTTCCCAGGAGGAATGTGTGGGGGATGTTGAGAAGAGCAAGTTGGACAAACCTCAGAGCCCTGTGGAGGCAGTTGCTAGTGGATCTAGAAATTCTGACTTATTGAGTAGTACCTTTCAGTGCAGTGCTGCTCCCCCTCTGTCAGTGATGGGCTTTGTACAGGGCAGAAGAGCTGAAAACCGACAAGACTTCAGAGATCCTCTCTCCTGCTCTTCAGAGAAGCTTCTTCCCAGCGCCTCCCAGCGCCCCGAGAAATCCAAGGCGCGCGTTCCGCGGCCGGTTTATCCAGACCTGTCCCTGGAGCTGTCCTATGAGAAGCCCACCATCATGGCAGTGAAGCCCCTGCTGCACCACGAGAGGCTGTACCCAGAGCTGCCCTCCGAGCCAGAGCTGGTGCCTTTCACCAGGGAGCAGCTGAAGATCTTTGAGCCCTGCTCCTGGCTGGAGAACGTCGACTCCTACGCTGAGGAATTTGAGAGTGTGGCTCACCAGGACAGGCATGAGTTCTACGAGCTGCTCCTCAACTACATGCGCTGCAGGAAGCAGCTGCTCTTGGCTGAGGCAGAGCTGCAGGCCATGACAACAGACTGCCAAAATGTGAAGGGGAGGTTGTGGACTTTCAAGGAACAGCAGAAAACTGTGCAGGTGCTGTTACTGAAGCTGCTTTTGAACCCAGACTATGTGGAAATTAACTTTACTTGCCAGGTTGATCATAGTTAAGGTGTTTTGTTGTAAAAGAATCACAGAATGTTAAGRGTTGGAGGAGACTTTAAAAATCATCTTATCCCAACCCTGCTTTCTATGGGCAGGRACACCTCCCACAAAACCAGGTTCTTCAAGGCCTTATCCAACCTGGCTTTTAGCWCTGCCAGGGTTGGGACAACCTTTCTGGGCAGACCGTGCCAGTGTCTCACCACACTCACAGTAAAGATTTTTTTTTCCTAATATCTAACCTATATTTCCCCTTGTTTCAGTTTGATCCCTTTAGTCCTTGTCCTGTTATTACAGTTCCTGATAAAGAATCCCTGTCCAGCTTCCCTGTAAGCCCCTTCCACATACTGGAAGGTGCTATGAGGTCTCTACACTCCTCCAGKCTGAACAGCCCCACCTTTCTCAGCCTGTCTTCAYAGGGAAGGGGCTCCAGTCCTCTTACCAACTTCTTTGCTTCCTCTGGGCTTCCTCTGACTCTAAAGTTCCATGCCCGGAGATTATTGCCTTTGCTTTCTGTCTCTCCACTGACCCCCAGTACTTCAGAATATCATCTTTTTGAGATTAAAGACAGTTTGTTGTTTGATTTTTAACCTCTGACCTGTGCAGGCCAGTGGGATATATGTTGGTGATTTCTTTTTGGGTCAGAAAGGATGAGCTGTGTATACCSAGTTCTGCCCGTGGTGTCGGGTGAAGTTTCCCAGCACTCCAGGCAGACGTGGGGGACAGTGGTGGAGTGACTGTAGCAGTGATGTCCCATCTGGYCTSCTGCCAAGTGTAGGGACAGTTTCCRTTGATGTCATTCCTGCTGCAGGGAGCTCGAGTTGTGCTCATGAGCAGCGCCATAGCTCAGCGGGAGCATTAGGGCCATCCACTTGCAGTTACTTGTTCCCTAAGTGTAGCTGGGGTTTTTCTTACCTYCAGAATGGGCATGGTACTCTGTAACATTTTTGCCTGCAAACCAGAGAGGTTTATGGAGCTCTTTGGGGCACACATCAGAAAAGTTTTCCCCCAGACTTCTTCTGTGACACTTGCCTTTGGAGCTCAGCATTACAGTGGGAGTGAATGAAATTGTTCTGWTGCTTTTTATAGCTCACACATCATCAAAATTGTCCAAAGGTGCTCTACACCTATGCATAGAGTAGATTTTACCCTTTCTGTGAGTGCAGTTCATCACAGTTGAGTAACTGAACATATCCGAATTCTTTCCTTTTTCTTTGGGAATAACACTGAGCCTCACTGGATTCTCAGATTTGCAGTGATCATTTTCTGTACCAAAAGCAATTTTGGCTTCACTCTTGCATCTTCTAAGGCYATCATAGAGTTGTGTAAGATTGCTACTTGCTTTATTTCATCCCAATTCACTATATATTTATTGTGTTTACAGAATAATTGTTGTCTTTATACCAATTTAAAATTCTTACTCTACTAATTTAGGAGACACAGGGATGCTTTCRAGGTAAGCTTTCATAGTACTGGTTCTTAGGAATGTTTCCTTATTGCATAAAAGATTAACAGGAATGTTATTTATTGTAGGAATAGCAAGAATGTTATTTATTGTATTTTCCTTGTGCTGAAGAAGTAGAGATGAGGCAGAGGAAAACATTTTAAACATGCAGTAGGGAATTGCTGCAAATTATTAGTCCTGGGAGTTTGGGAAATATTTATCTCATTCCAGTGAATGTTTTAGCTTTAAAATAGCAGGTCCAAATATATATGGAAATCTGTAAACTAAAAAGCAGGTGCACTCACTGGGAGTGAGACACCTGGTTTTGTTCACATCTCTCAGTGCTGCAGGCAAGTAAATTCTGGCTGTTTCCAAACCTGAGTTACTGAGGGCTCATGAAATATTTTTTCTTCAGAAATCAAGGATATGAGCCTTCAGTGATTGGTACCTCTAAAAAGCACACAGGATATTGCCAAATGTTTGTCTTTTCCATTTATGAAATGTCCCCTTTTATGAAAGCCTTGAAATCTGTTTAAGAGWGGGTTATATCATGATTAATTTCAGTTGGGGTGACCCAACAAAATGTCAGAGCTACTGACATAAAATATTTGCTCTGTTTTCAGGGTGTGTGTGCAGATCAGTGCAAGGTGACAGGCCACCACCGCTACCAGACAGTGGAGCTGAACGAGAGCGTGCTGGGGGAGCTGAAGAAGCTCTTTGAGGCCAAAGCAGAGCACGTGCACCAGACCCTGGCTCTGCACTCCTACACCTCGGTGCTGTCCCGCTTGCAAGTGGAGTCCTATGTTTACAGGCTGCTCAGCAGCTCGTCCCTGCTGAGATCCGTGGCCCTGCAGCAGCAGGAACAAGGTGTGTTTGCTGGTCTGGGCTGCTCCCAGTCCTGGTCAGGGTGCCAGCACCTTGTGTGCCTGGAGTTTTGGGCTCTTGTGGTGGAATTTGTGTACTGGAGTGTTTCTCCTCTGTTACAAAAAACTGTTGGTCTTCTGTAGGGATGAGTGAAACTTTTTTCTCACAGGAGAATGTCCAATTCTCTTGGCTTTATCACCTGGGCAGTAAAAGCTGTATGCAGAAATGACTTCTGCTCTCTGAGCTGCAGACTGACACTGATTACTGTACTGAAACACTGTGTGGATGGACACCTAAATTCCTAATATTTTGTTGTCCAAGGCAATATCTGATACAGTTCTTTTTCCCAATTCTAAAATGAGCTGGATATTTTTCCTACTTTACTTTCTCTTGGAAGGCCATTTGAAATCTTAAGCTCTTAATATTTAGAATTATGTTTTTGCTTTTCATCCTGATTGTTTTGTTTGAGTTTGTGCCAGTATAATCTTTTAACTAAAATATTTCTCCTCTTCCTGGCCCAGATATTTTTCTTTCTTTGCACTCCACCTCTCAGTTTATGTGGATCTTAGATGTTGGTTCTTAAAAGGCCGATGTTAGGGCACGGCCTTTTGTGAGAGTAACCACAGTATATTCTTTTTATAGTAAGTGTCCAGAGCTTAATTACAAGATTAAACAAAGTGCTCTTAAGTATTCTCTTCTGACAGATTTAGTGTTGAAATGTCTTTGTGTCTGCACGTACAGAGAGCAGTTTTATGTCCAAAACCCATTTTGGACATACATGGGTTTTGGACATAAAACCAGCCTCAAACYCATTTTTCATGCTGCTGCTTCTTGTCAAAGCTTCATTTATTCTGTTTTTCGTTTACAGTTTCAAAGCAGTCAGAAAATCTGTCTTCAGACTTGAGCCACTTGAAGGAATGTATCAGTGTCCTTTTCAGCTTCACTCGCAGGGTTATTGAAGATCCTCAGTTTCACAGTGACCTTCTCATGTGGCTGCAGAGACTGGTGAGAGAGTAGACATGGATATATCTGATCCAACACACAGGATGAATTCAGGAATAATTTCTGGAAGTGTTACTGTTTCGTTTCCTGTCTTGTGGGCAATGGTTTTTTTGGTGAGGTTTGTTCTATTTGAGGAACAGAATCTCTTAGCAGATCTTTAGAATTGATTCCCTTGTCTGAAAAAATCAAGCAGCGTTAGTGAGGATTGGCACCTGAGCAGCCAATACTACGCACAGTGAACTTAATAGTACTCATTGTGCTTTTGCTTATTTTGAAATTAGAGCTGTTCAGACTTGCCATGTTGGAGAAACCTTTGTTCTTAGCAATTTCTAAATAAATTAGATTTTAATGCAGTTGTAGAAAAAATAGTAACTTTACACCAAAAAATTGGTTTGTGGCTCATAAGGCAAGGAAKCAGATTTTAAATATTGTTCTCTTGTAACATGCCCAGAAAATTTAAGTTTGTTAGAAAGGGTGAGAAATGGACAGTATTTCTCTAGTTAGYAAGACTGTAAAGAAATGAACTTCAGAGTTATTTACTTAATTTCAAYACCCTTTCCTGTAGGTGTCTGTGCTGCAGAGAATTGGCTGTCCAGGTGAYCATCTCTTCCTCTTCAACCACATCCTTCGGTGTCCAGCTGGCATCAGCGAGTGGGCTTGTCCATTCATCCAGGTGTGAATGTTTAATTCTCTACTGACAGCASGTTGGAGTGGGAGTGGCAATGGGTAGGAGAGGAGAGTGTCTTGTGCCTGCTTAATCCCTGATGACGCACACTGCCTTTCCAGATGTGTGGAATCATGGTGGCAGTGAGGGGTTTGTCAGGGAATATGTTTTTCCACGTTAGGCCAACCCATGTGCAGGTTGACAGGAGGACACACCTGACTCTTGACTGAAGAGATTTCATGGAAGGGAGTCAAGGCCTTATGCACCAGGTTTTGGGAGTGTTCTCCAAAAAGTGGAAGGCATATTTAGACTTGAAGCAGCAGCTGTATATAAAAAGTGAGRTTGGAGTCAGCTCTGTGCTATGTAAGGGATCAGGAGGAACAGATTTTTTTGTATCCTATACAATGAAGTGGGACTGGTTTCCCTGGAAAGTTCAGGGACAAGGGGTTCACTTTGTCTAGGTCAGAGGGAGTGTGGATATCCAAAGGCACCAGGGTGTTTTTCAAAGAACATATTTGCTCTTCTAAGAGAGAAAACATCGGAAATCTAGTCACAGGAAAATTACACCAACAGGAAAGGCAAACAATGCAATAGAAGTATAGAATAGAATAAATTAGCTTGGGAAAGACCCTTAATATCATTGAGTCCAGTTAACCTAATGTTGTAGGATTTTATATTCCCCTGTGCTCAGTGTCTGAATTACCCCTGGTGCCCAGACCTACATGTGGCACAAAGAGAGAGGTTGTCTTTTTTTTTGTGGAGCTTTTGATCTGGGTTTTCCCCTTCCCACTCCTCCTTTAGTTTTTCTAAGTAATTCTTTTGGACAAGTCACAATATTTTGCCATGGCAATACTTTGTCCAGGGTGTGGGTACTGTCTTTTATGGATCCTTCTAAGTCTTAACAAAGAGCTAATAAGAAATGTGAATTTCCCTGCTGAGAATAATTTGCCCTTTGCTTATTTACGTTTACTTAGATTCTTGCATTTAATTTCAGATCAAAGTCTTGGGTAACCCATCGGGTGTCTTTCATTTCATGCAATCTCTTGCCTTGCTTATGTCTCCTGTCAAGTAAGTATGAACATAATTTTATAAATATTTCTGATTATTTAAGAGTAGAAGACACAACACGCAATCTACTTGTTAAACTCTGAAAGTTCATTGCAGGCGAAGTCATAAAAGTAGGCACAAATAGATTCACAGTTTAATTTCAGCTCTTTTTACTCATTCATCTTAAAATTCAGCCTTGGCACTACCTCCTTGTACTGTACACAGTATGATGCAGCTTTCTTTCAGCTGTGAAATAGCTGTGAAGACTGACAAACCCACACATTTTGTTACTGTAGCTTCTGAAATATCTCTTGCTTTGCACCGTGGCCTGTTTTTTATACTGTCTCTGCAACAGAATCCCCTGAGTAAAGGTGTTGAGATGGTGTACGCACTGATTGGGCATCTTGATATATTTTTCATCGTTTAAAAAAAAAAWAAAATTATAAAATCTTGTAGGCATGTGCTGCTTGGAGAAGATAGTTAATGAAATCAGTCACAAGTGAAGGCAGTTATGTTCTCTAGATAAAATACATAACTTGCCTCTTCCTCTGCCCAAATTTTGAGGTCAAACTGTGGGTATTTGGGATTGTCACTGTGATCTTGATAGCTTGGGTTTGAGTTAAGTGGGAGKCTTGTTATTGAAAGCTGTTATTTTAAAGCGTATATTTTAAAGGTTTTTTTTTTACATTTAATTTCTAGAACTGCCTGGGAAAAGCAGTGTATCCTGAGGGAATGTGTGTTGCCAGTGCCTTTTGGTACTTGTGTTTGGAGCAAGGGCCAACTTAATGTGTCTGGGGTGCTGCTCTAAATGCTGATACCAGARCTCAGAGCCTCCACAGGGTCTGCTCTTACTGGTAAAAGAGCTGAGGCTTATCTGTTACAGCTCCTGCATGTCAGGAACCAGGTTATCCTAGAGTCATTTACAATCACAGGATTGTTTAGGCTGGAAAACACCTTTAAGGCTGTTGAGWCCAACCCTTAACCACTGTGTCCACTGCTGAACCATGTATCCTCTGGTGCCGCATCCACAAGCCTTCTGAACACTTCCAGAGGTGTTGACTCCTCCATGGCCTAAACAATCTGTTGCAGTACCTGACCAAGTTTCCATGAAAAAATTTTCCCTAATATCTAATGCAAACCTCCTCTAGTGCAACTTGAGGCTCTTTATGGTCCTGTCACTTGTAACTTGGGAGCAGAATCCGACCCCCTCCTGGCTGTCCCAGGGGGGACACTGCACTCCTGGCAGGAGCTGTGCAGAGCCACAAGGTCCCCCCTGAGCCTCCTTTGCTCCAGGCTCAGCCCCTTCCCAGCTCCCTCAGCCTCTCCTGGGGCTCCAGCCCCTTCCCAGCTCCGTTCCCTGCCCTGGACACGCTGCAGCCCCTCAGTGTCTCTCTTGTCCTGAGGGCCCAGAGCTGTCCCCAGCACTGGAGGTGCCTCAGCAGTGCCGGCACAGGGACAGGCCCTGCCCTGGGGCTGTGTCACAGCCTGGCTGGGACAGCCCAGGGGCCGCTGGCCTCCTGCCCCCCTGGGCACCCTGGGCTCGTGTCCAGCCCCTGGCACCAGCACCCCCAGGGCCTTCTCTGCCAGGCATCTTTTTGCTTTGCTTGCTAATTTCTTCCTCTTGCATCTGGATTTTTTAATGTCTTCCCTTAACTGAAAGATCACTGAATTCAGAATTTTTAGTTTTCTAATTTTTTACACTTGATTTSTCACTTTAAATCAGAAATCGTGTGGACTTCATGTGCCATATGAAACCAAGTGAAAGGAAAAGTTCCTCTTCTTCTGGGAAGGAATCTGGRAACTGGACTCTGGTAGATGAAGGAGGAGAAGAGGTACAGCAGATGACTTCTTTTGTTTCTCTTTGTTTTGTCCTTTATGMTTTTGTTCAAGCTTTATCTTTGTGAAATGGGTAAAGAAAATCTGACTTGTTAAGTTAAGAAGCATTATTAGAATTTGCTTCTRTTTTACTCTCATTTATCTCTGTGGTATAACTGTAGAGTGGAGCTTCCAGTAGTGAGTATTAGCAGAGGCAATTCAAATMTTTCAGTTACTCCTAACAAAACTGTAGTTAGTACAATAGTGAAGCCCTTTACTGCTGGTTTTACTGTAGAGATACTGAAAATACCTGTGTTTATTTATAGGATGAGGATCCTGAAACAAGCTGGATTCTGCTCTTGGAAGATGACTTGATTGCTCTGTTGTCACAGTTCCCATTTCACGAACTCTTTCAGCAGTTCCTCGGGTTTACGTCTGAAGGTAAATCAGTTGCTACGCAGTTATTCTTCATTTTGTTTATGCTAATTATATTAATGACTGCCACTGCCAGGAACGGTACTGTACTATGAAACTCTCTGAGAAAAATAATAATGAACCTGTGCAGCAGCTTGCAGGCTAAAGAGATGAGCTGGAAGTATATGCCATGTGTATGGGATAAATAAAAACCTCATAGCAATATGCAAAACATTAGAGTCTTTTCCCTTAGTTTGGGTTTGGCTGTCAGTTAACTCCCAAAAGTGCTTTCAGACCTGTTTTTCCCYCCTCACCTCATAGTTGTAATTGCTTGCCAGAGGTCTTGTTATCTGCATAGTTTATTTGGACTTTCRTACTTAGCAAGTATTTATTTATGTTCATTTAATAAACAAAGCGTACWTTCCAGTTCACAATATGGTGAATTTTTGGACACTTATTTTTGTGTCTCTATCTTAGGTGCTTATTTTCCAGAAAAAACATCTCCCCAGAAGATGATGAAGATTTTTGCCTTTGCAAACTCCTTAGTGGAACTTTTGTCTGTGGGATTAGAAACGTTTAACAGAGCACGGTACCGACAGTTTGTGAAGAGAATTGGTCAGCTCATCAAGTAAGAGAGTTTTTTTCTCTGTGGTGTCACTGAATCTATTTTATGCATACATTAGATATTCAGGGCTGCTAAAAAATCCCCAGAACCAACCATCAAACAACCAAAAAAATCCAAACCTCACCCAAACGGTTCTTGGGTGGGTTTTGCTCTGACATTTGGTCAGTTCAGCATTAGCCAGTCTGGGAATCTGAAATGGGGAACTGCAAAATCTAAATGCTGTGGATACAGAGGAGTACCCAGGTGAGCTGTGGAACATCAGGCTGACTTCCATTAGTGATGTTGTTAGGCTTGTCTTTGGTAGTCACTGAAACCCTACAAACAGGAATTTCTTGAATTTCCCCTATCTATAACTGATGTTAATGCTTTGTTTCCTTTGTTAGTCAGAATTGTTTTGGGGTTTTTAATTTGCTCCCTGTAGATTGTCCTATTGTTGCAGTAAGTAAATRTATTTGAAGCCCAAATGCTGCTCTTTATTTTTAAATCTCTTAGCATTTACTCTACATGGCTTCTATGAGTGTRTTCTCAAGGGGGAGTACAGTCAAATCAGAAACAAAATCCATCTTTTTCTATGTATTATGGAGGCAGGATCTTTCTCAGTGTAATTATTCCCGTRTGAGCTTTCTGCCATTTCATCCTGTACAGTTACCTTAAGGCTCCAAAGGTCACACACAAACTAATTTGTTGTAACAGAATATTGTGCCTTGTGAGCTTGCAAAACCAAGGAAAGAGAAAGCAGAAATTTGACTGATACAATTTGTATAGAAAGCTCTGGAACCCAGAAGGCAAAATGTTGGACATGTCTCTTGTGGCTGGACTCTAATCTGGTTGCCCTTGTCTGTGTTTTCCTGTGATGGTGACATACTTAATGATCCTTCTTTGTCTTGTTTRCTCTGCTGTGTAGGATGACACTGTGTCATGTGAGTGACCACTGGGCACAGTATGTTAGTGGCAATAAACAATATGGATCAGTAGAACACCCCTACTCTGTGGAAAAATTGCAGCTGGAGTTTGATGAACTGTTTTTTAGAGCTGTTCTACATGTTCTGAAGGCAAAAAGGTGGGTAATCTCTTCACTGGCTTAGTTTTGGAGGACTTGAATACTTGTAACTGGGATTTGGAGTAGCTTTAAATACTTAATGGTTAAACRAGACTGAAATAAGTAGGATTTTTCAGTGCATTGGTAGCATCAAGGTCGGGAGGAATTAGGCCATGAGTTGTAGCACCTGAGAGAAGCTCTGAAATCTTGGTCAGTTCACAGTGAGGTTGGCTYAGAATCTGAGGTGCTAATACACATCCTCACATTCCTAATTCTGTTACACAGCAGAGGTGTGGGCCAGAGATGTCTCCTTTCCAAATGCTGGGATTTATCAGGGTGGAACTGTTCCTAAGTGCCTCTTCAAATCCAACAGGTTGGGAGTCTGGCTGTTCATGTCTGAGATGCCTTATGGAACCTTGTCCAGCAGCATGCTTTGGAGGCTCTTCTTTGTCATGCACTGTGCTGAGAACGAGCACCTGGAGCAGCTCTGCTCTACTCTTCAACCTGCTGACTACAAGCAGAGACTCAAAGGTAAAATTCCCCTGCACAAAACCAATTCTAATCCATTCAGCTGCTGCTGCATCAGCTGTGGGTTTAACTCTTTGCAGGCTGCATTGTTAAATGCACCCTTGGCAGCATGACTGGTCCAGTGGCTGCTGAAATGTCATGGGCAGTTCATGGTTGTCCAGTATCTGTTTGCCCAAATTGTCATTTAACAGCAACTGATAGATTTCCTGTCCTGGTTTTCTCTGTGGCTGCCTCAGAGCTGCCAGAGTGACATGCAGGAGGTACCTCTTGTGTATTTTTGTATGACTTCCCATCTTGACCTTCAACAGTATTTGGAGAGTAAGGCTTAAATCCTAAAGTATAGGCTTGTGTATCACTTAGGATTGGTGTGGCAAATTTTTGGTTGGGTTTTTTTTTCTTTTTGGTGGTTTTTTTGGTTTTTTTTTTGGTGACTGATTGACTGTTGAGCTGCTGATAGTTCTATAAGTAACATATTTTTAGCGTCCTTTTTTCCCCACTAAACTTGCTAATTTTGGCTTTAGTAACTCACACTGTGGGAGACTGCTTATCATCCCCACCTGTGTTTCCTTTATCTCAAGCCTTCTTTTCATGCATTTCTTGTCCTCAGTGGCACACTCTATTTTTATTTCCTCTTGACTTTTGTCCCATGTTGATCTCCACTGTGAACGTGGTGTCTTCAGCTATAGCAGAACTATTTAGAGGCCAGATGGACTGCTAGTTTCCCTCTGCTGCTGCATTCATGGATAATATTTCAGGATTTGATTGACAGGGGGCCAGGTAAACAAACAGTTTACTGCTCCCTACTTTACAGCTTCTTTGCTGTCTTCAGGGAGAGCAGATCTTGTTTTTGTCAGTTTCACTTYTCAGCTGGCTGGTATCCCAGGTAGCTGTTACCCCATCTACCCAGTCTTGGTGGAGAAGCAGGAGAAAATGGTGATTCKGAGAGGTTGCTGAATATCTTGACTCTGTGCAATCTCGGGTAACATTTAAGGTGATTTACACAGAAAGGGAGAGAGATATCGAGATTGTAGTTGTGTGCACTTGATGAGGTGCTGATCTGATAAGCACTTGACAGCCAAAACAGTAACTGTTACACTGTGTCAGTAGAACATCTTTATTTTTGATTTTGCTAGAAAATTTTTACTGCATCTATTATGGGTTGCAGCAACAAACAAGATTTTTAAAAAATATAATTCTCTTTTTCAGGCATTGTTTTGCTTCTAGCTAACTTTTATCTTTAAATGTCCCTGGTATGCTGATTCAGGATTTCTTTATCCTCTTCATCCTCAGTGAGTTCTGTCAGCATAATACTGTTTTCCACCAGTGTCTAGACCTAAACAGAGAATATCAGCAGTTCTTCCAGTGAAATCCATCTAATCTTCTGAAATATTTTCTTTCAACGGACACTTAACAAATTTATTCCTAATTTCCTGTAGTTTGTACCCTGGAAGACCATGACATTACCATACTCTTGGGAGAGAACCTTTCTTAGTGATTTCCTCTCCCAAATTAAGCCTGAGAAAAGGGTTGTGAATCTGCAGGTGGATGCAAGTCTTGGTAATTGATGGAAGCTTTAGGCATCAAGTCCATAGAGGTGGGAGTAATGCCTTTTTGGTATTACCTAAAAACAGAGGCCAGACAAAATWAAGGCAATAAAAAGCAGTTATATTTATTGAAGGGCCTTCAGGTGCATTTCCCCCGACAAGGGCTGYATCCAAAATATGGACAATGGGTCATGGGTTTTCACACTTTTATAAGTTTGGTCCATTTGCATATTGGGGATTAATCTTCCAATTACAGGTTCAGGTAATAAAGGCATTTACCACAAGTTTGGTCTCCCCCAATTCACTTCTGTTTACATTTCTCAGGGTCTGAGGCAGTAAGGTTGATTCCCATAATCTCTTGATTTCCAGGCCTAGAGAGGAATTTTTTTGTCTGACCAAAATGAGAAAGCAGTCGCCAACTATATATGGAGTTTAGAGCTATACACTAAAGAATTGCAGGATTACAAATATATGAAAAATATAAAAGCTAAAATCCTAAGGCATCAGAAGCATAGTTGCTGTTCTAGTGAGTGGCATCTCTGCCCATGGTAGGGATTTTAAACTAGAWAATATTGAATATCCCTTTAATCCAAGGATACTATGAGTTTATTTGTGGTCAGAGTTTCCTTGCTACCAGTAACAAGGTTTGAGAGGTCAGTGATTTTTAGGGCATCCTGAACTTGAATTGTAGTGTGATCAGAAGAAAGGATAGGGTCAAGTACCAAGCTTATGGTGAATATGTTATTTCTCCACTATGAGAGGACAGGATTTAGGGGGTGTCTCTCTGCTTCCCTTATTCCTTGTCCCCATCTTCAGTCCCAGSCTATGGCTTGGTGTGGGTTTGAGGTCAGTGTGGAGCCCCCAGCTGACCCCTTCTGCTCACTGTMACCCTGCTGTGCCTTTAGATACAATAATGATGTGGTCATTTTTAATGTCCTTCTGCATCACGTTAAAAAAACCCTTGAAGTACAAGGGGAAACAGTTGTCTGTAACTTCTACATTAAGGATAAAAAATAGCATTAGGAAATGGAGGTGAGTGGGTGAGGCACCCCCTGTTTGCCTGCTCTATCTATCAGCAGTGGGGTTTCTCTTACTGTTTGGAAGAAACTGTTTTCTGAAATTGCACAATCCTCTAGCATGCTGTTCCATGAGCTGTTTTGCCTGTACAGGCCTGACCTTCTCWGGTTGGAGTACAGTTGCAAAATTCTTGAAAGCCCTTAAAATAGACTGTAACCTAAGTGCAAGTGTTTGATCACAAGCTCACTGAGCACATGCATGTCCAGGTTAGGGAGCTGAGTGCACAATGGATGCTTTTTCTGTATATTCAGCTGCTATGATAAAATCACTGTAAACAGTGTTTGTTGGCATGTTGTGGTTCAGAGAAGGCAGTTCACTGTCCAGAACTTTTTACAGCTCACATGCTGTTTCCAGTGCTTGTTTTGCTGCACAGACTCTATTTAAAGTTGTTTGGAAGAAACAAAAAAAAAAAACATTTTAAAGCCCTGTACAGGTTCCTTTGTATYATTACCTTCCTGTTGTCCCACACCCTGAGGAATGGAATGTTTATTTGCTTTTAGCAATATTTCTTTTGGCTTTAAAGAGGAAACCTGCTTTGAATTTGAGTGAAAATATATCTTAGCCTTCCTGCTTGTGCAGGTTCAGTTCTCTGTTTTCAGAGATGGATTCCAAACAAGTGCATCCAGTGTTTTTTCTTGCATTGTATTTGGGAAGCTCAGACAGGCCTTTCTATATAGCTCTTGGGTATAATCAAGACCTGGGGCTAGATACTTGGGGAATTTTTATTTGTAATTGTCATGGAATGGTCGCAACAGATCACTTCTTTGTAATTTTGAGTGAATAACTATATAAATGCTGCTGATGAGTGTCCTATTGCACTTGTATCATGTTTCTTTTACTTGACTTTTTTTTTACTAGATCCAGAGCACCTTGCACAGTTTGAAAAGTATCTCCAGTCAATGAACTGCTCAGAAGAAATTTGTCTGCTCACCACATTTGCTCAGATGGCACAAACCAAACGGGCTGATGTTGATGAGGATTTTATCAAAATCGTTGTTTTGGAGATATATGAGGTGAGTAATGTTACTGGTCCATTCAGGAAAAGAATGAAAATGCTCTTTTTATTTGTAACAGTGGAAGGTGTGAAGCTTTCATGGCTTCTGTAGTTTGTTCTTCCATGGAATTAAAAAAGCAGTGAATTAAAATTGCCTGAAGTACTTGTTTTTTCTGGGAAAAAGAACAGCTTTTCTATAAGCGAAGCCAGAATGAAACAAATAAATAAAATTACATTTATTTTGTTTTATTTTTCTCATGCAGGCCTAACTTGTAGCTCTGGAATTCCTGTTTTTGGTGGGATTTTTTTTTAGTGCCTGTGGCTGTGTTGTTCCTGTGTTTAGTTTTGGACGTAATTTTGGCAGTGTGACACAGAACTTTCCTGGTCTTTTAGGGCAATCAGTTTCACTTTTCATATGGGCATTTATCAACTTTGTCTGTGATGACCATGAGCGATTTGTTTTCCAAAAGACGTTTTATTTCCATGTTAGTGGAGGTCAGCCAGAAGCAATAACTTCTCCYTGCTCATCTTCTCAGGTGTCCTATGTTAGTCTTTCCACAAGGGAGACGTTTTCCAAGGTTGGTCGGGAACTCCTGGGAGCCATTGCCAGCATCCACACACAGATTATTTCTGTGCTGCTGGATCGGATTAGAGAGACCATTGAGAAGGTGGGGATGGTAAGTGCTGACGTCTCTAATTTAAATAATTTAAATCAGACACCCAGTTAAACTTAGAGGTCACAACCATATCAGGTTGTTAATGAATGGATGTGTTAAAGAGCTCTCTGTGGRGTTTTTGGTCATACCTCCCTTTCAGATAGCAGGGCACAGTGCTGATTATTGCTGTGTGCTGAGTAGTGATTTGCACTTTTTGCTCTCTTTCCTCAAAGGTTTCTTTATATCTGTTTAAAGAACTACCCCTGTACCTGTGGAAGCCTTCTTCATCCGAGATAGCCCTGATCCGTGACTGGTTGTTAAATTACAGCCTGACAGCAGTGGAGAATAAACTGGCCTGCATCATTTTGGAAGGGCTGAACTGGGGATTTGGTGAGCATGTAGGTATTGAGAACACCTTCTCACCTTTTCAGAGCAAAAGTTTARCTCAGCTTGGGAGTAGAGCAGAATTTGAAAACAGTTTAATTGCATGCTTTTTATATTATGGCTGTACACCTAATGGCACAAAATGGGAATGTCATAGTAATGTTACAACACTGAAGCCTGAAGATTTGCTTGTGCTGCTTTCTTATGGTGCTGCAGCTGAGTTTAAAAGAGATGTTTAAGCAGGGATTTTTCCCTCTCTAAACGAGGAAGTAGCGGACAAGACAATTTTTTATGAATCACATGTTTACAATGCTTTTAGCATTTTAAAAAGCAATGCTTTTTAAAAGCAAATGCTTTTAGCAGAGATAGAGGAATCTTCCAAAAATGTTCAGGAGACTGGTGTGACTGCAGTTTGCATGTTGGTATCTAGGTATGTTTTTCATAGTGCAAGAAAAGTAATGATTGAAATGAGACATTTCAAAACCCTGAGCATCATCTAAATGATGGGGAATTATTCCATAATATTGGGTTGCTCCAGGAGGTCCATGAGTTCAGGATGTAACTGAGGGTGAATGCTGTTTCAGAGAAAAACAGAGGTAGGGGAATAATGTTCCCTGTGTTCAGTGATTTAGTTCAGCATTGCATTCTGTGCATTTGGTCRTGCTGTGCTCTTCTCTTTGCCATGCTGATGGTTGTACATGACTATGGACTCACTTTTTTCTCCCTCTTTCTTGTAGACATGTAAATAAAAATGAATGTTAGGGAAAATTAACAGAATTCTTTGCTGTGCAATAGCAGTGCCATTTCTGTACCCTTTGATGTGGGAAAAATGGCTCTTTAATGTGGCAAATGGATAGAGGAATTGCTGTGTTTTCATACAAAAAACATGGTGATGGGATTTGGTTTTGTTTTTAAAGGCAAGATTTCAAGTGTCTGTATTATTTAATTTAAAATAGCATCAATGGATTTTTGGATTAATTATCATATGTTCATAAAATGCACATGGAAAGTCAATATTATAATGCCTTTAAAAAACAAATCTAGTTGTTGGGCTTTTATTGCCCAGTGTGAGTCTGGTACTCTTTAACATTGATCTGAACTTTTTTCACTGGTCAAGATTTTTGCCTTGATATTGCAGTAATTAATTTGAACAGCCAGACAAAGAAYAGGATTTATTTCTCTGTGGTGCAGCTGTGTGTAAAGCTGTAGAGACTTCTTAAATGACTCAAGGTTTTGTGTTCTGACACTGTTTTTAGCAGAATGCTCTTCACCTGGATCCAGCTGTCCATTCTGAAGTTGCATTGATGGTTCTGGAAGCATATCAGAAATATCTCTCCCAAAAACCATATGCTGGGCTGCTTTCTGAAAGCATAAAACAGGTATCCTTTCTTCTTACTTGCAAGGAGTAACTTATGGATGGCTGTAAATGGAAAATTCTGCAGGGCAAGACCTTGTTTTCGCTTTTTTTTTCTGTCTTATTTTTAAAGCTGTTCTTTATCCAACTACAATTTCGTTACATACCAACACTCAGTGTTGTCTGCACCCAGAGAACTATTTGAAAATTTTGTTAGGCTTCTGTTTAGCATCTGTGTGAGAATCAGAGAATCATAGAATGGTTTGGGTAGAAGGGGCCTTAAAGATTATCCAGTGCCACCCCTGCCATGGGCAGGGACACCTCCCACTGTCCCAGGTTGCTYCAARCCCYRTCCAGCCTGGCCTTGGGCACTGCCAGGGATCCAGGGGCAGCCCCAGCTGGCCTGAGAAAGCTGTGCCAGGGCCTGCCCACTCTCACAGGGAAGAATTTTTTCCTAGTATCTGATCTAAATTTACTCTCTCTCAGTTTGAAGCCATTCCCCCTTGTCCTGTCACACCATGCTCTTAACAGTCTCTCTCCATCTTTCTTGAAATAAACGTTTTAATTTTGACCCACTTGCAGGTTTGTGAATAGTCACAAACTGCTCCTGCTTTACTCATGCAGAGGTAGATGGTACTTACTATAAAATAGAAAGGCTATTTTCCATTACTGGTGAGCATAAGACAACACACTCCAGCTCTTATCTTATCTGAAGTGTTAATGACTTTTGGAGCTTCTCAGCAGTGGGCAATGTTATGTGACCTGAACACACCACAGACATTTATTAAATTGATTTTACAGTACACTGGATTCAGGAGGAGATAGCTCCAAGTTACAGAATGCAAATRGAAGGATAGAAAGATCAAAGTTAARAAATCCCTGTGTWGGATATTCAGTCCAAGAGGTTTTGGGCTGGGCTTTGTCTTCTCAGTATTTTTTGTACAGTGTTTTCTCCTCCTCTGTATTTTTCCCCCCAGCCTTTTCTTCCCACACCCTGGATATTCTTTGTTGTCTCTACTCTGTTCTGACTYGCTCCTTTGCACTACTTACCCATGGTTTGTTGTCTTGTGCCAGCCAGATGAGTTCTCTTTTTCCAGCCAGTGTCAGCCCTAGTTGCCACTTGTGCTGCTGAATCTGTCCTGACTTGCATGAGCCTATAACTAGAATTTGAGAGAAAATAGTGCTTAGGATCTTGTACCCCTACTCAGAGAGGATCAAATATCTGCTTTGCCCTCCAGCTCTGCAATTTACACTGTTCTGGCAGAACATGTACATTTTTTTTTCTCAAGAGATTTATAATTCCTTGTGATCTAGACATGGTCTTTGTGACAGTGGGCTCATACACATGTGACTCTGCCTGTCCACATACAGGCTTTTTTCTAAGGAAAGCCTACCAGGTTTTAGGCTTTTTGTTGACAGATAATACTTCTGCATAGATTTTTCCTTTCACTAACAGTTTCCTTTCACTAACAGTCTTAARTGTTTTAAATATTATTAAAGGTTGTGCCTGGTTTTTTTTCAGTATTAAAATTAAAATTTAATTCAAGGTCAGTATATAGCTTGGAAAAATTTAAGCAGGCAGTGTAAGTTGATAGACTTTGCTTAAAGGGATGGGGGAAGGAGAGGGAGGTAGAAATTGAGGCCATAGGAAGAGAGTGGTTAGATAAACTACACGGTCTGTCTAAAAAATAATTGCTGTTGGTCTAATCCTAGGAGGTTTGGGTTGGAAGGGACCCYAGAGATCATCCAGTTCCCCCTCCAAGGGCTAAGTCCCAGTCCAGTGCCACACGTGCTGTGTCATGGCTGTGCTTCCTCTCATTCCTGCTGCTCTGTTCCAGGTCTCCTACCTGGCCAGCATCGTTCGCTACGGGGAAACCCCAGAGACCTCCTTCAATCAGTGGGCCTGGAGTTTGGTTCTGAGGCTGAAGCTGCACAGGAACGACCGTGGGGTGCAGCAGAGCGGGCTGGCTGCTGTCCCCGTGTGCGACAGCGCGCTGGACGCGGCCGAGTCGGTCACGCTGCACCCCCTGCTCAAGGCTGTCAAGGCAAACGTCCCCATCGGCTGCTACCTGGCGCTGGCAATGACCACCCTGGGACACAGGTGAGGCTTTCTGGGTGTTTGCCTCGGGTGGGTGGCCCCAGGGACTGAGCAGCCTCCCTTGTTAACAGCTTTGTGCCTGTTTAAAGAGTAAAGGGCTTGTGATGCAAGGCATCAAGCAGCTTGTCATCTCTCGTAGGAAGAGCTGAGCCTGGGCAGTCTGGAGAAGACCAAAAGGGGGTCTCATTAATGCAGATAAACAYCTCAAAGGCAGGTGTCCAGAGAATAGTGCTGGACTCTTTTCAGCAAGCAATGGCCACAACTGAAACACAAGCAGTTTCACCTCAACACAGGGAAGAACTTCATTATGCTGAGGATAGCAGAGCCCTGGAACAGCTGCCCACCAAAACAATTACAAATACTAAAAATATTTAGCAGCTGCCCATGGRACTTGGATTCTTCCTCTCTGGAGATATTCCAAACCCACCTGGACTCATTCCTTTGTCTCCTGTTCTGGGTGACCCTGCCTTGGAGGGGTTTGGACTGAATAATCTCAAGGTGTTTTCCAACCCCATCTTTCTGTGATTCTGTGATAGTAGTTTCACAGAATCCCAGCATCATTTTGGTTGGGAAAGAGCTCCAAGGTCATCAAGTCCAACCWGTGACCAATCCCCACCTTGTCACCCAGCCCAGAGCASTGGGTGCCATGTCATTCCTTGGACACCTCCAGGGCTGGGGAGTCCAACTGCTCCTTGGACAGCCTGTTCCAGTGCTTAATAATCCTTTTTTTGTGAAAAAATTGTTCTTGAATTCTTTCAAACAACCTGCTATTTCCTTTATTTTGCTAATAGTACTTTTTTTGCCTCCTGCACTTTAGGGTTCAGTCATAAGAAGTAATTCTGAATCTGGGGCTTAACAGTAATTTCTCTGGACAGGAGTAAGATTGAACCACACTTACTGACAGGGTTGCTCTAGAGGTAATTTCTTTTATCAGGGTAGCACTGCATTCAGAAAATAGTGAGGGGAAAAAAACCCACTCACTCTGGGAATGGAGAATAAAAAGCATTATAAGAGTAGTAAACCTTTTAGCCCTGACTGTGTTCCAACACAGTCTTTTCCAGTGCTTCTAGCTGGTTTTTAAGCTGGTAAGGCTTTTGGATGTAATCAAATGTTCTTGTTTGACATACAGTGCCACACAAAATCTGATCAGCCCTCACCAGAACTCTTTTCCCTGAGTCTGTGATCCCTTTGGTTATGTGCTGTGCTATTCAATATTTTCACTAACTTGTTTTCTACATATATTATTATATTAGTCTTTTAAGGAAAAATTATCTGGCCTTTCTTTTCCTTCCCCAAGGAAGCCATTGTTTCATTATAAGATTATGCCATGGGTACTTTAAAGCCCTGGAGTAGTTTGAGACTGATACTAAGGTATTTTTGGTTGAGAGTGGAAATTTTTCTATAACTTTGAGCATGAGATAAAAAACCAAAGAACCTCTTTAGTCTGTTCCTCTATACCTTCTCTGTTTGCTCTTTGGCTCTTTTCCCTGGAGAGGGAGGTGAATTGTCCAAGTTAGGCAAGAATAATGAGTTTAAAGTGATAGAAACTTGATGAAGACTTGCATCTCTAGTGATTTTTGGAAGATAGGACACTGATCCCCAGAAAGGGATTTGTGAAGGAAGGAGATACTTAGTAAATATTTGAGAAGGAAATAYTTAGCAAATCTGTCAGCTGTTGAATGATTCCTACAGCTGAAGAAAAGAACTCTGTATTTAGCATCTCAGTTAATAAAAATTAATCAACACCTTGTCTTCCTTTCTGCTGATAGTGAATGTGTTTTTCTTAAATTTTTTTGGTTTGTTTTCTGACAGCATCGAGAAATTCTGCGCAGAAGGGATCCCTCTTTTGGGTGTACTAGTCCAGTCTAGACATCTGAGAACAGTAGTCCATGTGCTGGATAAAATTTTACCCTTGTTTTACTCTTGCCAGTATTACCTCCTGAAGAATGAACAGTAAGCATTATATCTTCATAATATGTTAATTTTTAAATGTTATACATTTGTTTACCTAATTTATTCACAGTTGCACTAAAAGTTAATAATAATCTTCTGGTTTAGACACCTGACAGTCTCCTAGACAAATCCTGAGTAAGATTTGGGTGCTGATGTAGATCAAGAATTGGTATTTAGTTCTGATGAGCTGCCTTGAATTCCAGGCTGGTGTGAAATGTTCATACTGTGCCCAGTGTATGGCTGAACTAGAGCAATTAAATCTTCATTGTGGCTGTGAATCAATGCCTTTGTGTATGTGTCTCACTGGTGCTGTTGAGCTGATTTKAAATTCTCTAGAAGCAGTCTTTCTATTTAATATGCAGTAGGAGGTATTTTAATTTCATTTGTTGACATCCCTAGGTTTTTATCTTATGTGGAACTGTTCCTTCATCTGGATAGTGGAGTCCCTCAAGGGGTGACCCAGCAGGTTACCCATAAAGTGACACAACACTTGACAGGAGTGAACTATGGAGAAAATGTTAAGCTGCTTAGTAGTATGATACAGGTAAGAAGATTATTTAAAAAAGAAAGGGGGGARAGAGTGTTTAAAACCAAGCTTATTTGACTGAGTTAGTGTTAAAGGTTAGAAGGGATACTGAACCTAGCAGTTCAGTCACAGAGTACCCTATATGAAGCACTGGTTGTTGGGTTTGGTTTCTTGAAATGCTCCTGCTTAAACTTGCCTAAATCTGGCGATGCATGTGACACTAACAACATTTACCTTTCAGACTTCTTGGAAAATTAATTTTCCCATACCAGGTCAAAACTGTTTAAAAAAGGAGATGTAAAATGCAGCGCTCCTTTCTTGTCTGTGTTATTTGAGGAATGCAGCAGAGATATTAATGTTTGCAAGTTCTGCTTTTTACCATTAATTTAGGGCCCTGGAATGGAAAAATGTTCTTGAGTTAGGGAGCAGTAGTTTTTTTTAAATACAGAGAGGTCAAAACCCAGGGCCCTCTTAACATTAGAGAGGGATAGTGGAAACAGACTTACTCTGGGAAGGCCTTTTGCAGGAACACCAGCCTGGACTTTGGAAACAGGTGCTGTTTATGCCTGCAGGTGTCCTGCTTAAGGCTTCCGTGTCTGTTTTTGCTGATTGCACAAGATCCTCTGCTCTCCAGGCTTCAGGATCTGCGGAAGTTTGGAGGCTAAAGATGACAGACCTGTCCTTACTTGGGCATAGAGAGTRTTGTTGTAAATTATTTTAATTTAAKGATAGCCCCACAGCCTCAAGCAAATCAAACAGTCCTCCAATAAATTCTAAAGTGTTACTTAAAGCTGCAATCTCTTGACCAATTTTACCCTTTAATTTGTCAGACTCACATTTTCCTAAGTGACCATCCACATGGAGTGGGGCCAGCTGCAGTCCTGGAGTTCTGGGTGCAGGTCCTCACCAGCCAGCAGCTGTGGCACAGGGACAGGGCCACGCTCTGCCTGCTGGATGACTTGTGCAAAGCTGCTTTCCAGTATAGCCAGGAGGACTGTGTGCAAAAGCTGCTTTACCAGCAGCACAAGGTAAATAGATAGCTGTGGTGTTTTGGTGTGGCTCTTGGGTAAATGGTCAGCTCATGTATTGCACAGTTGGATTTTGATGGGAATGTATTTTCCTGATGTGCAGCGAGAAGGGCTGTGAGGTCCTAGGGTGGTTTGGGTTGGGAGRGACCTTTACAGCCCGTCCAGGGACACCTTCCTCTATCCCAGGTTGCTCCAAGCCCTGTCCAARCTGTTCTTCAGCACTCCCATGGATGTGASAAGCCACAGCTTCTCTGGACAGCCAGTCATGATGCTGAGTGATGATGGGGTTATCTGGTTTTTTTCTGAGTTGCACAAGAAATTTTTTTTTCTTGAGTGGGTCAAGATAATKGAAATGTCTGATATTTTAATAATAATGATAACAATTACTACTAAAACCAGTTTGGAACACAGTTTTCATTTCATATGACTTCTATTGTTGTTTGTCTTTGCATTTCAAATCTTTGATGGGGTGTTTAGGACAAAAATGGAGTTCCCTCTCCTGAAAAAGCCAGACACAGTTACTGCAACAGGATTTTTTCACTGAAATAGAAAGTCCAAGTAGACATTTCAGTGGTGCCTGGCTGAGCTGAGGTTGGAAAGTAGCAACAGGAGGTSGAAAGGAACCTGGATAAAGATTGARTGATCCATCTGTAGCTTCTAAATCAGCTGGTCATGAAAAAACGCCAAATGTTTTCTGTTTCTGTGCAGAATGCTTTGGGCTATCACTGTGACAAGGGAATGCTATCTTCRCTGGTCAGCTGGATTGTGGCAGGCAATGTCACACCATCCTTTGTGGAGGGCAGTGCCAACTCCTCTCAGGTGAGTGCCATGATGGTGTTGTGTGGTGGGAAAAGCAGCATACTGGTCTAGGGTTTGTTGTGGGGTGGG
>JACDOX010000124.1:1688382-1839292 GCA_014549065.1 Cardinalis cardinalis | reverse complement strand
TTTTTTTTTTTCAGTTTTCTCTCTTGGTCGCTTTTTGTTCCTGCCCCAGAGTTTTCTTGTGATAAAATCCCAGTTTAGCCTAAGAGAATGCTGTGGGTTTATTGCACTAAAAGGAACATGAATATTTTGCTCAGGGAGTGTTGGTCTAATCTGCATCCAAGAATTCATATAATAGGATTTATTAGTTACATTTTCTTCTAATTACTGTTGTTCTTGATCTGTTTAACAAGACAAAATCTGTAAAGCCCAACTTTTCTTTCAGATCAGTCTTTATCTGATAAATATTTTGAATTTGAGTTACTTTCTCTCTGCTTAAGTGAGTTCCTTATTCAAGCAAAAAGGAAAAAAAACCCTTGCAGTAGCTGAGACAGAGATGTGTAGTGCAGGTGGAAGAGGGGAGATCTTACTTTACTGAGTTGAGAAGGTTGTTTCCTCCGGAGTTCCCTGGGTGATTCTTTCAGTTTTGTCTACTTTTTCCCTTCTTTCTCAAAACTGTTTTGGGAAAGGGGAAGTTTGAATTTAAGGATAAAGAAATTTTGTTGCGATGTGATAGTGCCTTTTGCAACTCTGCAATGAGAATCCATCAAACACTTGCTCCTCTTAAGAAATCATCAAGCTTCCTGATCCTGCCCCCTGCCATTTTGTTATCAATATTTCTGTCATTTCTGTGTTGTGCAGGTCTGGTTTGCATGGACAGTGTTAAATATGGAATCAATATTTGAAGAAGATTCACAGCTTCGCMGAGTTGTGGAGGGGGAGCTGGTTATCAATGCTTTAACTCCTGATCAAGCTTTGAAGGTAAGAGAACTGGTCATCTCTTTTTATTGCAATTAGAAAGAACTGGAGAAGAGTGTTTCCTTGTATAATTTAGTTTTTCTCTTATAAACTGCTTCCTTACCAGGATAAATAATGCTTTACTTGGCTGTGCAGGAGCAAATATACTGCAAGGAAATTTTCATTGACATTTTGAGTGTATTTGAGTTCTTTTACATTTAAAAGCTTCAATGGAAATATCTGATTTTACTATATCAATATTTACAGAAAACTAATTTGTGCTTTTGCATAATTTTCTGGATCACCTAATGCCTCACAACCTTCAGTGGATTTATTCTAAACCCCTGATATGGGGAGTGCTTTTTCAGATGGGAAAATGTATCTGTATTTCAAACAAATGAATTCTCAGATGACCTGAATTGTGCAGAAGACTGGCCTTTGCTTTTATCTGCTTTCTGAATTATTTTCCAAGGCTTTCAAAACTGTTTAGGTCTCTCCTTTAACAAGGCACTTAATCAGCTGTACTTCAGGCTACATTGCAGCCTTTTCCAGCTTCTTTGCCCAAATTCAGTTAGAAATTCTGGAGAGAAGCAAGTGGAAACTAAAGCTGTCCATTCTCAAAGTGTAACTTTTGGCCCATCCTTCATCTCAGCTTTTTCAGTGTGTTTCAGTGAAAGAGGTGGCTCTGTGAAAATAGGTTTGCTTGGCCATGTCAAGTACCTGTCTTGCATCCTTGGAGCTGGTCTGGAGAGCATTTGTTCTTTGGCTTGCATGTCTTGATTTAGCTGGAAAACAAAAAAGAGTGTGGGCAGTGTGTGGAAAAGAAGTTTGGTGTAGGGGATTAGGAAGTGCCAGGGTCTGCCCCCAGTCTTGGGAACTCACRAAAGCCTTCCATTCCCCTGCTTCAGGCACAGTCCAGGGGAGCTTGGAGTGAGACTGTTTAATGGTATGGTGGGTCTGTGGTGTTGCTAAGATGGGATGCTGCTACTCATAGTTTGCTTTGTTTTTGTTCTGCTTTTGCTTCTGTGTTCTCTCTTCACATTAGTTATACTGTGCATTTTGAATTTTCACTAGATCTGTATTAAATGTAATATGGAAAAAGCTAAAAGTAGCATGCTGGAGATCTAAACCAGGGACATCTACTTCTGTRAGGAAGAACAGTAATTAGCTGTAATTAACACCAGGGCCCATATGTTTGCCTTGTGTCAGAGCCATCACACTGGGGTTTGTAAGCATCAGAGGTGTAGRTCTGCTCTCCAGCATAACTGTGAGATGGGCAGCTTATCCTTCGAGGCCTGTAACAGATGTGTGACTGCTTCCAGAGTTTTCTCCTCTGCAATTACCAAGTGTTCACACTGTGTTAATCTGCTCAGTTAACCTGTGTCAGCCTGTTACAGCACCACACTTGTGTGGAAATGTTGTTTCTGCAGAAAGCCCAGACCCAGCTGAAGCTGCCCATCGTCCCTTCCCTCCAGAGGCTCATGATTTACCGCTGGGCTCACCAGGCCCTTGCTACCCCTGCAGATCACCCTCTCATGCCACTGGTCTGGCAGAAATTCTTCCTCCTGTACCTTCACCGACCAGGACCACAGTATGGGTGAGTCTGACCTGCTCCAGCAGATTATCAAGCACTAATTAAGTGCACAGCAAGCGAGAGTCAGTGCATTACACTGACTGCTCCCGCAAGCAGTGGGTACCAGCAGCTTCTCTGGTGAGCCAGTTTGTCTGCAGAGATGTTGATTTGACATTTGCAACAAGACTTAGTAATGCTTTTTTGTTCATTTTTAGATTACCTGTAGATGGCTGTATTGGAAGGCGCTTTTTTCAGAGTGCAGCTCATGTTAACTTGCTAAACGAGATGAAGCAGCGGCTGACAGAGGTGGCAGACTTCCACCACGCTGCCAGTAAAGCACTGAGAGTGGAGAGTCCTGAGGGCAGTGACAGGTCACCAGAGAAGGCCAGCTGCTCACCTGATTACCTGACTTCACCTGAGCTGCATAAGGAACTTGTCAGGTAAAAAAAAACCAGCAAAAAATCCTGCCCAGTTTCATGTTAATCAATGCAACTGCCTGAGTAACTGCTACAGCACAGTCATGGCTGTGTGAGGATTGAAGGGATGTGACCTTAGATGTACTGCAAGCACTTACTAAAAGCATAAAATCATAGAACATTCAGATTCCAAAAAGCCTTTCAAGATCATCAAGTCCAGCACTTAACCCAGCCCTGTCAAGGCCGTGACTAACCCATGTCCCCAAGTGCATAGTTGGGCTCAAATCCATTCCTCTGTTTTGCATAACTTGTTTAGTTTGAGAGGGGGGAGGTTTTACTACTAAAAATAAAACATTGTTGATAGGTTTGTCACTCCCTTTAGGGGAATAGTTTTGCTTTTTAATAAATGGTAGCCTCATGCTGGCAAAATATTTATTGTTTAGGCATATCTACCACTCTTGTACGTCACTAGCTATAAATGTAAAAGGCTAGTTGGTGTGTACATATGTCTTTCACAGACCAGGGCCTGAATTTATGTCTGAGTAAGATTACCTCATCAGATAATTTACTGTTGTCTTAAGCACGTAGTTCAAGCAGTTTGCYTGGTTAGTGACCTAAAGGTTAGCTCTGCCAAGTGTGTTCTGTCCCACCTGAAAAATGGTAARTCTACTTACCAAAACCTCACCACAGGACTCACTTTTTGTCTCAGAGTAGGCTAGAAGGGAGACACACTCACTGCTACTTAGCTGGTGAATTCCCACTTTTGTGAGGGGTAGTAGCTCCTAAGAGATATCTATACCTCATGTACTCTAAACCTGAGAAAGTATGTGAATATTTCTAGGAAAGAGTTGAAAGGATTATTTGAAATATTTGAAAAGAGTTCCTTGTTCAACGGCCCTGGATGTGTGGAATTGGAGTTCCTGCTCAGTGCTCCCCTCAGCAGTCAGTAGGTACTGTATAAACAAACAAGGGAGATCATAAATCCCACTTGATTGTCTGTGAAAAATAATCCAGAAATGGTCACAGGGTGAATTTGATTAATATTTTCAGTCTTTGGTTTCAAATAAGTTTCCTGCTCCAGCAGAAAACCAGTGTACTCTATGCCCAAATAAATCTTATACTCAGGAAGTTTAATGACCTGTCTGGTTTCCTAGACAGGAGGGAAATTATTGGTAGGGTTTATAGGGGCTGATTCTTGGAGTTGGTCTACTTCCATTTTCTCACCAGTGACACTGATGAAGGAAGCAGGAGTTTGCTAGTGATAGCRGTATTTAATACCGCAGTGTGAAGATTTAATGGCATTCTAGTGCTTCCTTGTCAGGAAGGCTTGGATGGTGTGACTGTGAAAATGGTAGCAGTTGGTGGAATGATGTCAGCTGAAAAAAAAGGTGTATWTATGTTAAAGTTTTAGCAAAGGAGGAAATGAGAATGAACTAGTCATGAATTTCTGAAAAGAAATTAAAAGATGCTRCTTAACTCAGGCATGACTTTTTGGAGTAGGCACTGCAGAGCGGTTCTGGGGTGAGGAGCCAAACTTGCTCATGTGTACTCTGTTTATTGTCTTGGTCTTCTGAGTGGGATTGTGGTGATACTTTCTGACCTAAGAGATTATTCCAGTCCTGGGTCTTATGCTAGTTTGCATAAATTCCTTTCTGAATTTGTCCTCTTACTCTTTGTTGCTGTCCTTCATATTTTTCTAGGTACCTYGTTTCCTCTGTGGGTCTTTAACTTGGCAGTAAACGAGTGAAAATGCACCTGAAATATCTTTTTTTGACCATGCCACCTTGCAGCATTATTTGTTGCCCTAATTCTAACTTCAGAACAATCAAATTCACACTGAWTTTTTTTTCCTTTTTTTCTTATTTTTTTCCCCTCAGACTTTGTAATGTTTTAATTTTGTGGTTGGAAGAAGAGAGTTTCCAGAAAGGAGATACATACATTCCCTCTTTACCAAAGCAGTATGATGCACATAGGCTTGCTAAAGTTATGCAGAATCAACAGGTGGGTTGCTAATAACACTGAAAATCTGAAATCTAAGGTCCACTTGCTAAAATGATTCTTTGAAATCAGTGAGAGTGTTACTGGTCTTTAATACACATACAGCATGTATAATACCTTCATAGCTCTAACTTTTTTTTCTAAAATCCTGTGCTATTCCAAACTGCCTTCCTTTATGTTTGAAAGAGGACTCAGATGTAGATTCTTTGCATATCTGTCATTTCTTGCAACACAATCCTTTTTCTGTACTGCTCTGTAATTCTTTTTATGTTCTGTGTTAGCGTTAGAGGATTATTTAAGTTGCAGCTTTAAATAACAAGAGACTGAAAGCCAAAACCTGCTTGTGTTGGTTGTCTGTAAAATGTCAGGTTCAACTATAAGTTAGTGAGTATTATTCTATTATTCAATTGTTCTTCTGTTATTCTATTCTTAAAGCCTAAAGACTTATTTTGGAAGGGCATTTCCTTATACTTGCTTTGTTTTCACTCCTCCAGTGTATATGASTACTGGAAATGCAGCCTCCTTTAGGCTGGCTGCAGTTAATCATGCCATAATGTTTTAGACTATCTTGGTCTCTTGTATTCCCTTTTTAGGAGCAGATTTTTAATAATCTGTCTTTCTCTTTGTCTCTTATGTGTTAGAAATTATGCCATGTGTCAGCTTTCATCTCTTAAGTGTCACAAATGCTTTTCAGTAGATATCTATATATGTAATAAAAATAGTTCAGTGTTTTTTTTCAGTTTAGTTTTTTTGCCCTTAATATTAAATTTCCTGACTTAAAACTGCAGGGTATATATTTTATGTAGCTACTTTAGTTGCCCAGCTACTAGAATGGGTGGACAGCACATGGTGCTGACCAAAACAGAGATGATAATTAAATTATTTTGTGCTCCAGGATCTGTGGATGGAATATGTCAATGTGGARCTCATTCACCATGAGTTTCAGGAAGCTCTGAACCTTTGGCTGCAGGTTCAGCTGGAATCACATCCAMCCTGTGCTTCTGCAGGGGAAACAGATTTCACCAACCCTTTGTCAGGTAAGAGATAAAAATACTKCTAAGGAAACTGCACCTTGAAGAATTACTGGGATGTCAAAGCCCTGGTTTCTTTAGCAGCTTGATGATGCCTGTCAGTAAAGATATTAATATGGTTTGTTTTCTGTGGGTGCAATATTTTCCATAAAGTTGTCACGGTTTTCTCACTGAGATTTTCATGATGACATGAGAATGATGACATTGATGCTTTTTGGCTTCAAGTTTGCCATGGCACAGAGCAGAGCTAGGGCAACATGGGTGAGCTYCCCAAAGGTTCCTCTGCACAGAGTGTGCTCCAGACATTTTCCCAAAATTTAGAGACAGGTGAAAGCAAAGGTAAAACCAACTGTACTTGAAAACATATTGTCTCTGGGTTTGGTTTTTTTTTTTTTTTAGTTTAGTTTAGTTTGGTTTTTTTTGTTTTTGTATTGTTTTTTTCCCTGTGTGTTTCCCCTGGAATTTTGGCATAATGAAAGGGTTGTTCTAGCACAGAAGGGGTGATAGTCACAGCTGTTACATAWAGGATGTAGAGAGATTGGATTTGGGACTGATCCAAAGAAGAAGAAGGAATGAGGGAATAGAAGGGAGCTGGAATAGTTTCATAACTGTTTGGACAAGGGAACTGAATGGAACTCAACAGGAGGAGAGGGCTGACCCAGAGAGAGGCTGTGCTCTGAGAWGGAATTGACACTGACAAGACTACTGATAGGGATCAGTTTAGGGAAAGGAAGATGAATTTTGCTTAGGATTTTGGCTGGCTGCATGTGTCAGATGAGTAAAATAAATGGAGTGACAGGAAAACTGGAAGATAGGAATGTCTGGGGAAAACACAGAAACCAGTGGGTGTTTTGATCCTAATCTTTGTGTGACGGAAAAGCTGGTCATGAAAACTAGCAGTGTGAAATAAAGTTTGACAAAAATAAGAACATTACTTGAGTGATTTTCTTTTTTTAAAGAGGGAAACCTGAGACATATTTCCCTGCCGTTAAAAATGCTTCATTCAAGAAAACTGATGTTTTTGTTCAGTTTCTCCTAAACTTTTCTTATTGACCAAACTTGCTTCTGCTTTTTTTAAAACWTTTTTGTAGCCAAAGTGAGGATCATGAATAATTTGAAGAAGCTTGATACTCCCAAGCCCCCTCTGCCTCTGCAGACGATGAAAGCTCCTGTGCCAGTGATTTCCTCTGCCACTCTGGTGAGCCAGAAAGACGCGATCCAGCTCATGCGCAGGGATCTGAACGTCTTGCAGCAGCATGCCAAGTGAGTCATGTCTGTGCTCCTTGTGCCTCTCCAGTGGGTCCAGCAGTGCCTTAAAATTATTGTGGGGTCACAGAGTGGCCTGGGTTGGGAGGCACCGTAAAGTCACACCATCTTACCCCTGCCTTGGGCAGGGACACCTTCCCCTGTCCCAGGGTGCTCCAAGCCCCATCCAGCCTGGCCTTGGGCACTGCCAGGGATCCAGGGGCAGCCACAGCTGCTCTGGGCACCCTGGGCCAGGGCCTGCCCACCTTCACAGGGAACAATTTCTTCCTAAAGATGGCCTTCWCAGCAGCCTCATTTGTGGTGTTAGCACAAGACTGTCAGTACTTYTGCTTCTTGTCCCATTTGTTTCCTCTCTTCTGATCTATCAGGTTATTATTCTACATCTTCAACTGACATAAGAGTGCACAATCTTACCTAATGACTGAGATTACATCAGATGGCATCTAATTTACTTTCTCATTTGGCATATTTCCTGATCTAAAGCCTCCTTGTAGGCTAGATTTGTTGACGAGTTATTTAACCATTTTGCACTAAGGTAGTAGTTGCGATGTGAAGCACTCAGGAGAGAAATCTGATTTCTGGTTCTGGTAGCTTTGTTAATGAAAGAGACTTTCTGTTTTTAATATTCCAACTCAGATAATCCAGCTGAATTGTTTTCAATCCCAACTGGTCAATCTGTAGCTGTTGTTACCTAATGTARAAATTTAATAACAATATTTTGAACCAGAACAAAAGCTACTAGACCCATGAGAGGCTGTGTCTAAACAATTCTACTATCAATTTTAGGTAGGTTTTCTTTGTTTTCTGGTTTTGGTTTTTTTTTTTAATTTCTTTGTTTGTTTGGGTTTTTTTTTGTTTGTTTGCTTTGTTTTTGTTTTGTTTTTGTTTTGGTCTGGTGGAAAATTGCGTTTCCTGTAGAGATTATTCTGTTCAGTTTCCTTCCAGGTTGTCTTACCAAGTAATTCAAAAGAACTCACACATACTTAAGCAGTTTTGTTCTTATGAATCTGGGTTTTTTTTTTTACTTTGAAGTGCTATTACTTTGAAGTTTTAGCTCAATTTTATTTAATAACCTTTTATGTTTTCCAGGAAAGTGTCATGAGTCTTTGTACAGCACATTAAATTGAAGTCTCCTCTCTTAGAAATTCTCAGCATTGCTGTTTTCAGGAAAGATTTTGGTAATTTTATTAATAAATGCCTTTCAGAACTGCAGCTCTCTGGGAGTCTCAGCATGTTGCTCTGAACAGTGAGATCCTGGACACAATGCCTAAGCTGTATGTCAACAGGGAGGAGCAGATCACCCTCCACCTGGAGTGCCGGGGAACTTCAAATAAAGGCTGCCAGGGAGCAGCTCAGCTCACCATCCAGGTCAGAGGCAGGCACCACCTCTGTTTTGGGGCTGGTGAGCAGAGAGGATGAGTGTGAAATGGCTGAATTATTGTAAAAGTGGTAGCATTTGACTGAATAAATCCACACACATATTAGTGATCTGAAATACCTCATGTAATGCTCAGAGGGAGAAGCAGATCAACAACTGAAGAATAAGTTGTTGCATAATTTGTTTTGCTCATGGCATCCATTCTAAACTGCTTCCCARTATATGGATGTGGGAATTTGCTTGCTGATAGGAATAGAAGCATGAAAATGTTTATGGAAATACTCCCATGTTGCTTAGTAAATTAATTTTTTGATCCCCTCTAAGTTTCAGTCCCTGTGGATTAAAAGCCTTAGATAAAAGACATGAATTCTATTAGCATGTGTGATAATTAATTAGCAACATGACCAAGGATGTGTGCTTGGGCACRATGTACTAAATCTGATGAAAGCTCTCAGGGGGAAAGCCATCCAAAATCAAAGTTCTCTGACTGGACTCTGCTTAGTTTTTTGGAAATAGCTGCAACATGGAAGTGTTCTAGCAAAACCATGTTAATTCTGCAATGAATGTGTGTCTTTTTGTCATTTAGTTTGAAGGGAAACACAAAAATGAAGCAGTGAGCCAGCARCTTCACGCTTTGCGTAAAGAAGTGAGACAGCTGCAGGCAGAAGCCATGAAGCCACCTTCCCTGGGTGTTGTGGAAGCAGCTGTGCACGTGGAGAATTTCATAACGTAGGTTGCTCAGATGCTGCTCTGGGTAGCACTCTGCTTCCATTTTGGTGTGTTRGAGTTAAAATGTGGAACCAGTTCATGTGTTTTTCATCATGCTCATCAGCTCGGGCCAGCAGCAGAGCTGGAATCCTGAGACCTGTGTGTTTGTGACACAGTGATTCTTATTATCAGAGGGTCACTCAGGCTCAGCAGGGCACACAGTATGGTGTTGTACTTCTGTTTTTTATTTTCTACTTCTTTTTATTATTCTGTGCATTGTAATAGCCCTCCTAATGCTGTAAGAGGACGCTGAGTGATGACAAGGATGCTGTGCTAAACTTTAGGAAGTGGCAAACTTGTACCACAGCTGTCTCAGCCGTAGGCTAAATTACATGGGGTGAATGTGACTCTCTATGGATTTTTCTTCATTATAGTGCAGGACATAAATCTTTAATAGAATGCTAAAATTTGAAGTAGTTTTTCAATAGGTGAAACAAAATGGTGCAATGAAAGCTGGCTAGATAATAGCACTTTTTTTGGGGAGCTGGGTATGAATAAAATGGGGTCATCCAAGGCCCTCTTCCTCACTTTTACAGTTTATCCCAGAGGTCCACTTTAGCAACTTTGTCCTCAATCWTCCAGATTTCTGCTGAGATTCTCTTAGTGTAACTGGTTTACTATAGAGTGTAATGATTGTACAAGTAAAAGGATTTAGGTACTACTTCTGCTTGTTCATTCTTGATCACTAATCTGAAAAATTCTTTGGATGAACTAATTCTTGGGATTTGTRTCTGTGGAATTGCATCTTCTTCATCTGTTTTAATTCAGATTTAATGAAGACAGGGGTTTGGTCTCAATGAAACATTTACTTGGCAGTGCACAAGAAAAGACTGATTCTGTTTTAATTCTTTTATTGTTGAGCCTGTGAAATAAAATGGGGTAGGTTTTCTTGAAATACAAAGTCAGTTGAGATGCCATCAGAATATGAGGAGTACATGATTAAAGGGAGAAATAATCCATTGGAATTATGCTTTGGATGTCTTTCAGTGTTCACTTTCTGACTCTTGATTATGGAGACTTTCTAAGGTTTGGAAGTATCCATTTCAGGCAGCAGAATTACCTGAGCTAAATCTGTGACTTTTCAGTCTGGATATGAAGAGGAGGGACATTCAGRGAGTATGACAAATACTAATTTCAAGGCTGTATATTGACAAGAAAYTTTTCTTTATTGTCACAGGTTATTCTCCATATGTAAGTTTAATTCGCCTTGTTAACTTAATTTTTTTAGGGCCCTGATAAATATCTACAAGGTGCAGCCTATGCCTGCAATCAAGAAAGTTGGAATTGGTTTGTTTTTTACATTGGTAGAATATGTGTGTGATGAAACTCAACGTAATCCTCCCACAAGACAGTTCTTCACATCCTGCATTGAGATTCTGGGCCAAGTGAGTTTATTTCTTGACTCTGAAAATATTTTCTAAATTCTTAAAATTTGATTTTTGATGCTGTTAATGGGGGGAGATGGTCCAAAACAAAGAAGCCTTAATTTCTGAGCTTCTGTCCCATTTTGTTTTCAGCTAATTGTGCWATGTGCACAGTCTTTAGGAGAAGTGAAGCTTATATGTTGCTTTAAGCAAAATAAAAACTTGTTCTGTGGTGCCTCTGCTTAGTGTTAATAAAATGTCATTGTGTTAGTTAATTTARATGCTGGAGTTTTGGGCAGGTAACTAAGGTTTGGATACTTTCAGYTCATAAAAGTGTGTTTCAGCATAGACTTTGCTTTTACCTGTTGCTTTCTGGTTGATGCACATCTTGTCAACCTCTGTCTTTAGACTAAACTTTCTTCTACAGCCTTGCAGTGTTCTCTGTGTAGTGAGTTAAATCAGAAGTTTGCTGGCAGAGAAGACAAGTGCTTGGTCGTGATGGTGATAATGTGTGCTGTGCTTGTGCTCTGAGAAAAATCATTAGCCTCTGCTTTGGGTCCAGATGCTTACTTTTATCTTGGAAATGGCTTATTTCAGTGTTCAGCTGTCCTTGAGCACCTCTAACAGCWGAAGTACTGAGAAGTTCTTCACAGCTGTAATTCTGTTAAATTTTTCCTATTACCAAGCAGGGCTGGTGAAATCAGGATTCATTTTCTTATGCTATTCCATCAGAAAAAATGGTATTTCTGGGTATTTTAGACAACATGTGTTATCACAAATGCCAGTCTAAAGTGTGCTAGGAAGACATGTTTTTGTGTTATATCTTGTGGAATAGCAGCATTTAGATGATATTAATCTTATAATCTCAGTCTCTTGTTTTTGGGAAAAACTTCCCTTTTTATAAAAGGACCAAACCTGTGGGTGTGTCAACAACAAGCTCAAGAGGTGTATTTTCCAGTTGACTGATATTTGGCTGKTTTTTTTTCCACCATTCCCACTCCTCTCAGGTGTTCATCAGTGGGACCAAATCAGAGTGCAAGCGTCTGCTCCAGACCATCCTGCAGAACCGGAGGCTCTGTACTCTCCTCTCTCCTTACTTCACTCCTGTAGCCTCTCCCAGTGAATTTGTGACTTTGTATGAAAAAGTCGTGGCCTTTCTGAGTGAGGATAACAGYGATGTTGTCTTCATGCTGCTGACAAAGGTGGGTGTTCTTTGCCTAAAGACCATGTCCTTAAGCTAAAGAGGAAAGAGGTGCAAATCTGGTACCTTAAAATAACATTGACAGATTCTGTAGAGCTGTGTTGGTGATACTGAATGGTAAGTGTTACATCTAAGCTCAGGAGGGGCTGGAGTCAAAAGCAAATAGCTTAAGTAGCCTTTTCTAGCCTAGATAGTATCAGTATGTGCTTCCCAGGGCTTACTGCTGAAATTAAAAACATCTCTTGATGACTTCTTCTGCCTGRTATCTCTGCAAAGACATTCATTACAATAGCCAGTGAATGCCAGGTATCTAACAATCAAAACAAAATTTGGGACAGTGTCTGCATTTTCCAGCTCTGCTTGGTGCCCGTGTTCTTCCTGCCTGTCTTAAAACAGAGTAAGGTAATAGCAAGATGTGATTTGCACATCTCATGGTACTGCCAGTGGAGAAATTAGTGTAATGCTTGGCCTTTGTTATTGCTCTGATTYTCCACTTCAGTTACAGGGAGGCAGCTGGGAACAGCAGGCAGTCTGACCTGGGCAGGACTCTGAGCTGTCCACGGTGGCAGTATTGGCCCTGCTGACCAAGTTCTGAGCAGGTGCTCAAGGGCTACAAAAKCTTTGTGCCTCTTCCTGAAAATGTATGGACTGTGGGCATCAGTCCAGTTTAATGCTTGTGTGGAAACTCTTTGACCCATCTTTGTGAATCTGAGCCCCTCGGCCAAGGGCTGTTCCATAGATCTAGAGACTTCTGCAGCATGCTAAATCATGGCCTTTGAGAGTGAGGTTGGGAGTTTGGGCTAACAACATGCAAATTCAGGAGGTTTTCCTTAGATACATAGAAATGTCATGATTTAACTTCCCTGGTGACTTCTCCCTCCTCCCAAAGGTGTTGTGTCTGCTGAATCTCCTGCTCACAAAGGCTCCCTGTGCTCTGTTGCAGTTTGACCTGACGCAGTGGTTGAGCGTGGCCAAGCCGCCTCTCGCGGAGCGCACCCAGCTCCTGGAGTCCATTCACCTGGCTCTCAATGCATGTGGCCTGGAACCTGAGGAAGATATTYTGATGCCATTTAATATCTTCTGCAAGCATTGGACTAACCTTCTCCAGTATCAGTTCCCTGACCACTACAGTGATTTCTTAAGGCTGTTTGTGCAAAGTGAGTATCTGAGGTGATGTGTCCTAAGCCTTTGTGCAGAACCGTTCTGGCTTAACAATATGAACCCTGTGCAGTAGAGTTAAACTGCAGAATGATTTACACTTCCGTAGGTTTCTACCTTGGGTGTTTTTATGTGCCTTGCTATGTAATGTGGTTTTTTTAGACATATTGTAGCTCTTCTGCGGGCCAAGGCATACATGGGTATTTGCAGCCAGGGATATACAAAATGCCTGGGAAGTAGTCTAAGAAGAGAAACATGTAGGTGCCAGAAGGAAATGTTGAGTTGATTACATTTGCAAACTAGAGATGATCTCTCCCCCTTGGGGCTTTCAAACCCCTACTTTACGTAATTTTTCATGAAGCAGGSAGCTCTAATTTCAACCTTGTTTGACCTGCTTGGAGAAAGGGACTAACATCTTTCTGGTTTTCACAAATGCATTYCCTTCTTTCTCCTAAGGCTCATCAGAGCAGCTTCTAAGCCCTGACTGTTGGAAGGCATCACTTCAGGCTTTGGGGTGTGATTCAGCAGTGGCTGAGCAGGGCAGTTTCAAGAAAAGTGATTCTGCTGAAGGTCCTGTGGTGAGGGATGCTGCAAAAACTCTGCTCTCCACAGAACAGGTGGGTGCCTCTTGGGTTGATTTATGTTTTTCAGGTGATACAGATGCCCTCCAAYGGCAGATAACACTGTTCTGCAGCCTTTCTGCAGCTGATTGATWGCTTCCTTCTTTTTACAGGTCAGAGAGACAATAGAATGGCTTTCTACATCCTTCTGCAAACTCCGACTGGCCTCGGTGGACTTCAGGACTTTTGGCCTGTTTTCAAAATGGACTCCTTATGTGGCTGCAGTGAACACATTCCTGGAGTATCTCATTAAACGACTGATTGACACTGAAGTTGCTAATTTAGCCCAAGAGCCTGTTGGCAGTAGCAGAATTTTAGCAGGTAATGTGTCTTAAAAGGAAATTACTTACGAACAGACACCTGATTTCTCCAATTCCCTCTGTTAAGGGCCATTTAAATATACAGCAAAATCTTGCTTTGCATTTGTGCAATAATGATAATATTAAAATACAGATGGGAAATGTTGCTACTACTTCATGGCCATGTAGGACTTTATGCTTTATAATCTGAGAGGAAGCTTTTTTAATATTTGAGTTTGCTTCAAGATTATTTTATGAGGTGATTGTACTTTCTTAAGAAAAAGAAAGTGCAATCGCACTGAGCAGAGGTTTGGAAGGAGACGCTGCTGAATTTCATCATGCATGATTTAAATCTGGAARAAGTTGGCTTTTACTTTTTTTTAAACTAATTTTAATTTAAATATTAATTAACCCATTTTAATRTGTGCAGTTGTAAAGTGTGAATCGTTATTGCCTCCACAATCTCTGGTGTGTTATTAAAAGTGTATTAATAAAACATCTCAACAATGCAAAATGCTTATGATGGTTGTTAAAACAGCCCTATTGTTAAATTAAGCTATTATTAAGCATATTGTATTTTAAATTTTTATTTGACCAGAAAGAACTGATTGAATGGTTGGACTCAATGGTCTTAGAGCTCTTTTCCAGTCTTGATTATTCTATAATTCTGTGAATGTTAGAATGAGAAACGGATATTATATCCACATTTAGAAAAGTGCAATATGTTCGCTGGTTTTGATTTGAAGGAAAAAAGCAACTTTGTTTTGTTTCCTTTTAGCATTGCAGTCCTTGTACTCAGTCATTGCTGGACTCTTTAAACCATGGATATTGGTCCTGGAGAAAGAAGATGCAAGGTATATATTGCATTTTAAAATTAAATGAATTTTTGCTAAAGTAGAGACTTTAGTCCTGTAAGAATGGCTTTCATTATTACCTGGTTTTTAATAATTTGTGACTGTCTTGCCTTCCATTTAAATAGCTCTCACTTTGTCATTTCCGTAATAATTACAGATCTACTTCATGACCTACATCAGTTTTTCCAAGGTTTAGATGAAATAATTATTTTAGATATGAGAAAGATCTTGTAATAATATGAGCAAGTGATGTGGTTTGATTATTTGAAGGGTTTTACTCAGTTTAAAAAACACTGAAACTTGAATTTCGGATTCCTGTTTTTTAACTTCCATAATATCTATAATACGTGTTTAAAAGAAAACAAAAAAGCCAAACAAATAAAAACCCAAATGCCAATGGTATATATAAAGAAATTTTAGGCTAAATGAATGCTGTGATGATCTATTGCCCTGTGTATGTCTGTCTTCACATCATGAAAAGTTACTTATGCTACTATACATTCAAATTTTGCTTCTTTCAAAATTAAAAGCTTTTGTACTTGCGAGTGCAGCCTTCAGCACTGAAGGTAGAAGGTTGTTTGCAGCTGGTGAAAAATGTTATTGAGAAACTCTGTTGTTTCAGCTCTGTTACGAAATATCGAACAAGTAGTTTATGCTTACTCAGTGGATCTTCAGTGGGATAATGAACAAGGCAGCTCTTCTAAGGAAGAAGAATCCCAAAAAGCTGAAATTGGGAGGACTGCTGAGACCTATCCTTCACTGCTTTAGAGTATTTAAATTGCACTTATTTATGCTCAGGTAACTGAACACTGAAATTTGTGTTGTGCTTCTTTTCAGTAGCCAGCCCTGTTACCCTTGGCTGGAGAGTGACACTCCTGTAGCCTCCACCGTGGTCAGTCTGTTTGCAGATTGCATCAAGCTTTTGCATGAGAGCTTCAAAGGTGAGCATGAAATCCTAAGCCTCCCCAGCTGTTGATTTGGAGGAAAAAAATACTAAAGTTTAGTGTGTGTTTTTTTCAAGTGTATTTTAGTGTAACTTACAGGTTCTTAATCTTCAGAAATAGACTTTTTTCTGCAATCAAGTTTTATCTGAATTTTTTTCTGTTGTTAATTCAGCCATTTTCTTTGATTCTAGAAAAGCTGCTGCCAAGCCACCATGGAGCCCTCTGGTTACACCTAATGCATTACTGTGAGTGTTGCACAGCCCCCAAAATGCCAGAGTTTATCCTCTATGCTTTCCACACTGAGTTCAGAAGGCTTCCATGGAAGGAAATGCATCCAGACCAGATGCTTATGGAAGAGTTCTTTAAAGTGAGTTTGTGGCATCTGTTGAATTAAGCTCATAGTCAGTGCTGCTCTTGAAAATAGCTGGAGAACAGTTCTATTAGCAAGTAGGCTTTTAAAGTTTGTTTTTAGCATTCACAGCTGCTCAATTTGTGATGGATTTTTGTGAAAAAGTGCTTTTGAGTCTTAGACAGAATTGTGGGGAGCTGTACAGCTCCCTCTTTGTTGATCTGCTGGAGTGTCTCATTTATTGCATATGTATTTAATGTTTTTAGTTAGATTTAATATATTTTGCAATTGCCATGTTCTCACTTCCAAGTTGACTGAGACAAGGTAAACCTGCAAGAGGGAGAAAGAAATGATGGAGAAAAGACATTTGTCTACTCCTCTGCTGACCTAAAGTGCTGCTGTAGATTTACAGTTGGTTAAGGAACTRAAAAGTATAAAAGTACTTATGTCTCACGTAGTTTTATGCACATGTCCTTTTTCCTTTCTCCTTCCYAGATCGAAAGAGGCAGCCCCAAGAGTTGTTTCTTGTTCTTGGGTTATGTTTTATGTGAAGTAAACTGGGTCAGTGTCCTGTCTGATGCCTGGAATCCCAGCCCTCACCCTCAGACTCACAGCATGATTGTCTGTTTGCTGTATATGATGGTCCTGCTGGCAAAGGAGGAACAGCTTATAGGCGAAGAGGTAATTTTTGTGATGGTTCATCCTCATCTCTTTAAAGGAAAATAATCCTTTACTAGAAAGGACATGAGATCTTGTGACCAAMTCCGTTTCATTGCTTCTGGAGGATTCTTCAGAGGGTCTTGACCATCTTAAAAAGTCCCATTTCACATCTGTCAGCTTTCTTCCACTTGCAGAATCTTCTGCTTTCCATTTCCTCTGAGACATTACAAAATGCTGCACCAAAATGTCACTGGCAGCCTTTGACCATCGTTGTATTTCAGTTTAGGAAAATTACCAGCATGATGTGCTTTGACCTGAATGTGTTTGCTTATCAGAAGCTTCTCAAGCTTTGGAAGACAGCTGTTTGCACATAGTGTGAGTCAGCCTCAGGAATTCCCTCCTTCCCTCCAGCAGTGTGTTAAACTGACCCACTGTCAGGAGGTTTTTGCCTCCCAGAGCACTCCTGTGACGCCTTGATCTAAATCTCAGACTTTCTCAACTCTSTGTTCTAGGGCATGAGCAACCTGARGAGTACTTGTTGTACCAGTGTCACATTCCTGTAGAAGTAATGTAATTTGKGTTGGTTCTGGATTGTCCCCCCAATTCCAGCATTTGTTCATTCTAAAACCTGTAGAAACATAGAATAGGATATAGAATATCCTTAGTGGGAAGTAATCATCGAGTCCAACTCTTAACTCTGCACAGACAYCCCAGCAATCCCACCCTGTGCATCCCTGGCAGTGCTGTCCAAAGGCTCCTGGAGCTCTGGCAGCCTCRGGGCTGTGCCCATTCCCTGGGGAGCCTGGGCAGTGCCAGCACCCTCTGAGGGAAGAGCCTTTTCCTGATACCCAGTCTAAACTTCTAACAAAGCTCCATACCAGTTGGTGTTTCTCTGTGTCCAGGGGGCTCTTTATCACTGCAGATGTTTAGGAATATATGGGAGCTGCTCATAGACAGAGAGACTTTTACATCTGCTGACTTGCACTGCCTGTGTGAGCTGTGGGGCTGCTGTGCTGTTCAGGGTGGTATTTATGAGAGTAACAACATGAGGAGTCCCCAGGTTGGTGGATGACTCACTAAATGGAAAATAAAGGAAACGGTTTCTCCTGTGAACTCGCATTAATATATTTTCAAAAATAATATTTTAATGCCTCTTTTAAACACGTACTGAAGTGACTTTAACTTGAAGGGTCTCCATATATTTCCAGCTGTCTTTACATGTTTACATGTCAGATCTTAACATTTTTCACAGACTTTTGTTAGAGCTGCTGCAACAGTCTGAATGCAGTTCTGCAAGTGCTGGAGATGAAGTACATGTGTTAGCTTACTGCTTGAATAAGGAATTGCTTTTCAGACAGACTCCCTAAGGTCATCTATTTCTGTGGGTTTTCAGCTCCATCTCCTTCAAATTCTCTGAAGCCAGAGCTTCCTTCCARTATTGAGTACTGTGAGAATGAATTGAAAACTGCAAAGAAGGTGCAGCTTAAACTGATGTCTTTAAATCTGCAGGAATCTCCACTCATAAATCTTCTTGGACAGACCAGCTCCCTTCCTTGGCAGCTTGTGGGCATTTCATCCTATGAAAGCATCATCAGCTACTGCAACAGCCACTACCCTCCCTCTGTTATCCTTGCTAAGGATGCTGGAGCTGAACTGATTGTGAAGCTCTTGAAAATCTCAGCAGGCTTTGGAGCATCTTCAGATAGTCACATCCACCTTGTGAGTTGAACTAGTTTTGAAGCATCTCCTTGCTGTTCTTTGCTTTTGTGAAGTTCTACTTGTGTGTATTACAGAATATGKAAAGAGTTCTAGGTGTGACTTTTCCTTTTTTAAAAATTTTTTGTCCCTAATTGATTTTAATTTTGTTTGACAGGATGCAACACTGAAGTGCCGAGTGTACATTCGCCAGGTGGTTCAGTTCCTCAGCACCTTAGAACAAAGTGGAAAGATAACCCTTGCAGTTTTGGAACAAGAAATGGCCAAGTTGCTGGATGATGTAGTCATCTTTAATCCCCCAGGTTTGTGTTGAAAAAATGGCAAATTACTTCAAAGCTGTCAAAATCCTTTATTCCATGGAGTGGATTGATGAACATTGTTGATGGTTTAATTATTTGCATTACCGTCACATCTCCCTTATGGGCCRCAGGGCATAGTGCTTTGGTGATGTGTACATAGGTGGTATATTAGCACAAAGCAAAAATCTTGCCCTACAGAGCTGTCAGGAGTGACAGAACCAGTATTAAAAACAAGGGTTAAGTYTGGGAGTAAAACTGTCTGACATACAGGAGCTTGAGCGATTAATTTCTTTGTCATCTGGTGGTTTGGAGTTTTTCTAATTTTTATTTTACTTGTCATTTACCTGTTTTCTAAAGGGAAAAAGGGCACGAATCCATTCTTCCGGTCCTGAGGGATTAGGAGCAATGGGTACAAACTGAAATTGGGAAGATTATGTTAGGCATTARGAAGAAATTCTTGCTGTGGGGATGGTGATACACTGGCACAGGTTGCCCAGGAAAGTTGGGGGTGCCTCAGCCCTGGCAGTGCTCCAGGCCACATTGAGCAGCCTGATCTAGTGGAAGTGTCCCTGCCTATGGCAGGGGGGTTGGAACCTAGAGGGTATTTAAGATCCCTTCCAACCCTTAATATTCTGTGACTCAGAACTGGTTCCAAATTGCAAAACCAGGAAAACTTGACAGTGCTGAAGTAGAAGAGGCATACTGGTGTACCATAGTGGTATAACACATCCAGACATCCAGGATTGTGTGGTGGGATCATCTAGGTCTCATTTTTAGTACTAGTATCATTTGAGGTTCCTCTGTCAGTCTGTGAGTTCAGGTGAGATCCATGTCTCACTGTACTCTGCAGAAATGGTTGTGAGGGGTCGTGTCTCTTCCTGCCCMTGGGTGTGTAACGAGGAGGAGGCTTTTCCCAGTGCTGAAGCTGARTCTGGGTTCCAGTGTCTGTCCCTGAAGAGGTTCTGTGGTTTCTCCTGTCAGACATGGATCTGCAGACGCGCCACCTGGCCCTCAGCAGCCTGTTCACGGAGACGCTGATGATGCTGAACAACTCCAGCATCACCACGGCCGAGTCCTTGCGGGGCAGCCTGCGCCGCTGGATCGAGGGCAGGGTGCAGGGGCTGCTGGCCATGCCCCTCCTCACAGCTGCCTGCCACAGCCTGGCCTCCGTGCGCCACATGGCCGAGACCACCGAGGCCTGCATCACCTCCTACTTCAGCCACGGTAGGAGCCTGTCTCTGTCTCTGGGCATCCGGGACTGTGGGAAATGGATTTGCGGAGAGTTCTCAGGGCCTGGCTTCTTGCTGTGAGCGTGGTGGTMTRTCRCAGACATCTTTTATGAWAAATCCTTTCCTTGGGATTTTTCCTCCTGAGAAGCTGAGAGGCCTCAGGAACAAAATGTAAACAWTGRTTATCTGCTGCTGTGGAATGCAACAGGTGGATCTGKGATTGGCCCATGYTGGATRTTTGTAATTAATGGCMAATCACAGCCCAGCTGACTTAGACAGAGAGTCTGAGCCACAAACCTTTGTTATCATTCCTTATTATTCTATTCTTAGCTWGCCTTCTGAAGAAATCCTTTCTTCTATTCTTTTAGTAYAGTTTTAATGTRATATRTRTCATAAAATAATAAATCAARCCTTCTGAAACRTGGAGTCAGATCCTCATCTCTTCCCTCAACCTGAGACCCCTGTGAACACCATCACAGTGATACACTGGCACAGGTTGCCCAGGGAAGTTGGGGGTGCCTCAGCCCTGGCAGTGCTCCAGGGCACATTGGGTAGGGCCTTGAGCAACCTGATCTAGTGGAAGTGTCCCTGCCTATGGCAGGGGATTGGAACATAGATGGCATTTAAGATCCCTTCCAACCCTTAATATTCTATGATTCTGTGACTCAGAAATGGTTCCAAATTGTAAAACCAGGAAAACTTGACGGTGTTGAAGTAGAAGAGGCATACTGATGTACCATAGAAGGCCCACACAGTGTGYATCTGTATGCAATCCTTGAGATGAGAAATGCTGACTTAGAAATGCCATGGAACAGGACAGACATTGTTGAGAGAGAAATGGAGCTAGAAACAAGTTTCAAAGGATRGCCTTGCAAATAAGACTGGATACTTTGGAGAAGTAGAACTATGAAAGATGCATTGTACTAGGACCCACAAGGGGTAGTTTTAGATGATTGACTTTAAGGCATTTACAGCATGGTGTGGCARAAACTGAGAGGCCAAGAAACACTTACATTATATTGTAAYTAAGAAATAGTTGGCTTCTGATTGTGATGGCATGAATTATAATATCTGTATTGTCTCACCCTTCACATGAGACTGAAAATGGAATAAAAGTTTTTAAAATGCYTCTCAGTTGCCCCATCTCTGGGTCARAAAAGGGCTTAATCTGACATGGGATGCCACWGAGAACAAATTGTCTGGAATTATGGACTGGTTTGGCTTGGAAGGGTCATTAAAGATCACCTTGTTCAGCCTCTCTGCCACAGGGAAATGGCTTCACACTGTCCCAAAGGTAGATGGGGTATCAGAGAGAAATTTTTCCATTTCAGGGTGGGCAGGCCCTGGCACAGAGTGCCCAGAGCAGCTGTGGCTGCCCCTGCATCCCTGGAAGTGTCCAAGGCCAGGCTGGATGGGGCTTGGAGCAACCTGGGATAGTGGAAAGTGTCCCTGTGGGGACAGTGGCAGGGGATGGTRTAAGATGGTCTTCTATGTCCCTTCCAACCCAAACTGTTCTGGGATTCTGTGACTGTGGTTTGGGTCTTACAGCTGCCCTAATTGTGTGTTTTCTTTAAATCCATACCTGTCTCTGTGAAAACTGATTTGCTCTCTGTAGTGTTGCCATTTTTCCAGATAAAGTGGTTTTATAAAAAACACCCCAGGAGAACTGAAGACATTTTTCCTTCTCCATTTTCCCTTCTCTAGTGTTCTGTAAGCAAATTTAAGAAAAAACCACACTGGTTTGGTAAAACTCTGAAARTGTGAGGTGCATGATTTTGTTGTTTTTTGTTGTTGTTTTTTTTTTCTTTTTCTTTCCTTCTTTCTGTTTACATAATCCTTGTGGAACAACATTTTTATTTCTCTCACTGTGTGGAAGATTTCAGTACACCTGAGGGAAATACTTCTAATTCCATTGCTAAAATGTTCAAATTTTAGTCCTGGCTGAATGCTGGGAAAATATCTCRCCTTGACCTCAAGGAGGTGCCCTGTGATAGTGGAATTTTCTGTTCTCTCCATCAGAGGTGCATGACATGCTGATTACCTGAAAAACAGCTTAACCAGCCCAGATTGTCTTAACGAGGAGTCCTGTTTTTTAGGTTTTACCAAGTGCTGCTTTCTCACATGCTCTCTGTTCTTTCCTTCTTCTTTCTTCAAAGATTCCCCTCACCACCAGGAGTTAGGCTGGGGCCCTATACTTGCTTCCCTCCAAGTTCCTGAGCTAACCATGGAAGAATTCCTGCAGGAGTGCCTGTCTCTAGGAAGTTACTTGACCCTCTATGTGTATCTGCTGCAATGCCTGAACACTGACCAAACCCTTACCAATGAAATGAAGATCCTGCTGACCATCAGCAAATGGCTGGAGCAAGTGTACCCCAGGTATGAAATTTGGAGCTTCTGAATGTGCCTGGACTTTTGGATTATTATTATTGTTATTTAGATTAAAGTTTATTTAGGGTTTATTTAGGTTATAAAGCTGGTATAATTAGCTAGCCCTGGTTAAATAAGTTAACTTCAACAGAGTGCTGGATGAAATTGCCTGTCCTTCTATATCTACTAATACAGGGTCTGTCCATCTGCAGTGCCAACTGAAGGTAGTTGTGGTGGTTAAATGGAAGAAGGAATTTAATCTGATAGAAAATTAGTTTCAGTCATTTTTCAGTCAGATGAGCYTGGTTTCAATGACAGCCTGGATTTGTGTTCTGTTAAAATGACTCAAAACAAGCCCTCAATGATTGTGGGTTACACTTCCCAGTATGTCCACAAGGTGGGATGAGTTATGTGCTGAATGTTCAGTCTGGCACTCTGAGAGARCTGGTGTTGAAAGCTGCTGGATGGGGATTGTGCAGCAGCTCTGATCCMAACCTGGAGCCAGAGCATCTGATGGGATCTCCAGGGTTAACATGCCCTGTGCTGCTGCAGAACATCTTAGATAACTGGGTTCTGAGGGGAAAGGATGCATAGCCTTGGGGTCAAAATAAAAATATTTAATGCATATAGCAATGGTAGTTAGAATTGCTCCTGGTATTGCCAGGATTTCGTAAACCTGATTATTATTTTTTCCATGTTAATGTTGATAATGTTAATATTTTCTGTAAAAGAACAATTTGGAAAAATGTACGTTCCTACTGTGTTCTTGAAATTCAAAAAGTACTTTCACTGTGGTAGTACTTTCACTTTCATTGCCAAGGTATGAAGGAGCCAGCAAAGTCACCTTATAAAGCAGATTAAACCTTGCTCTAAACATCAGATCTGAGATTGCCTGTGAGGGGAAAYGACTGGGAGGAGGAATGTGAGGATAGTCTGATGCAGGAAACTCGTGATGGTGCTTTATGTGGAAAATCTGAGCTTGTTAACTTAAACTGCCAACTGTTTGGGGAAAGATTAAAAATAGCGTAGGGGGAACTTCACTTTGGGCTTTACTCAACAAAAAGCTTCAATGTTTCCTTTTCTCAAGGATCATATTAAACATCTAAGTTGTTGTGGTAACAACATCCAGTGCTTCCTAAAGTGTTTTATTGGTAAGTAAAGAAAAGAACAAACGAGTAGAGATACAGCTTCATTCCTTTTGTGCCAAGTCTTAGGCAAGTTTAAATCCACTTATGACTGCAGTATCATTTATTTCCAGTTGTAAAGCTTAAAAGGAAGCACTGTTCTTTGTACAGTTACAGGCCCTTAAAACCTGCTAGCTGGTGGATCAAATCCATAACAGTAGCAGTCACAGCAGTATAATAACTGGTGGRGTAGTATAGTTATGCTATCCTCATGTGATAAAATTAGCTGCTATTAATTAACAAACTTCACAGACCTAATGGGGAGGGGAGTAAACTTCTTAACCTGTGCTCTGACTCTTAAATTTTTATTTTCTCCTACGTTTTTCTTTAAATTTTACCTAAAGCTCAGCAAAGGAAGAGGCAAAGCTGTTTCTCTGGTGGCATAAAGCCATGCAGTTATCCTTGGTGCAGCTGGAGCAGGATGACCCTGTCCTGGTTGAATCTGTCATCCGGACCCTGCTGTCCATCCAGGCCCGGCAGAGCCAGCTGGCTGAAGAGAGACTCACTTCTGGAATACTTGGTGCTATTGGGCTGGGCAGGAGGTCTCCTTTGTCACCCAGGTGAGGGCTGGAACTCTGGGGAATTAATTGGTTTGAGTCATGGTATTTAAAAACCTGGGTCCAGCATGCCCAGTCTGGGTCCAGGGCAGTGTTAAAAGGGGATCAGAATACACATTGCCCCCAGATCTGTAATGTTCTTTTGGCCTGTCACAGAAACAGCACAGTGAGTGTGTTAATCAGCTTAAGAAGYAGGTATGAACCTCTGCAAGGGTTGTGGTGGAAAAGGAAAGAAAATGCAGTTCTGAACCTGGCTTAATGTCCCCCTCAAGCAAAGTTTGTAGGCAGAGTGTTGGTTAGAGGAAGGTACTTCTACCTGGTCTATAAAAAACTAATTCATTTGACTTCCCAAGACTTTGTATAAAAACAGACACATTGGAATTTCTGTCCTAGCCTTGAGGTATTGGAAATGTTAAGTGATGCACAAACAAGCATTGTGAATCACTCTACCTTCCAAACAGAGACATTAAGTTTGGTTGTTATGTGTCAAAATCAAGTTCACCCTGGAAAGAATACTGAGGAAAAACCCCATAAATGTTTGTGCAACAGCAATTCAACCCTGCACCTAAACATAACTTCATGTTTTTAAAGATCTTCTGGGATGCATTGCTGTTCAAATTGCCCTGAATTCTTAGTATCATTCAACTCATCCCTTGATTTGGGTGATAGTAATGTTTTACATTCTGTCACCTGAGGAGTATTTCAGCTAGGCTTGAAACAGATGCAGGATTTCCTATAAAGGTATTACATTATCTTCTAGTATGTGTTGTGTCCTATTGTGTGTATACCCAGAGAATTCCTAGGATCCCCTTCCACCCCTGGAAGTGTCCMAGGCCAGGTTGGATGGGGCTTGGAGCAGCCTGGTCTTGTGGAAGGTGTCCCTGCCATGGCAGGAGGTGGAACAAGAAGAGCTTTAAGTTCCCTTCCAACCCAAACCATTCTGGGATTCTGTGRTACTGAAGTGGTTCCTGATGCATTGGAATAGATCCTCTCAAGCCTTTACTTTGTTCCTCATGCAAGAGGTGCCTCGTGGGTAGCTCTTACAGTTTGTCTGCTGTYGGGACTCGCAGATCTGGTGTCACCCTGTCCCTTGGTGCTCTCCTGCGCAGGTTCCGCGTGGTTGCCCGCAGTTTGTCCGCCTTCCTCCTGGTGCAGATCCCTGCGGAGAGCCAGGTGCGCCTCAAGGCCGGCTCGGAGCCCAGGCTGTCTCAGAAGGCTCAGCAGGTGAGGTGTGCCCATCTCTGCCTGCTTGACATGCTCTCTCTGCGTGCTCRTTTAGCTTTTGGGGTGAGCTTTGTAAGAGTCACAAGTATTTGTGACTCCTACACGAGAGTCGCAAGTATTTCTTCAAGGTAAATCCTGCTCTCACTTTGTTGCTAACCTTGGGCAGCAGGACTTTGAGTTGACTCTGTCCTAAAGGTGATCCTGGGTACAACTTTATACAGTGTTCTGTGTTAATATGAAGAATTCATTCTTTTTCAAAACTTCATTTTTGAATCTTACACATTTAAAAGGGGCAGACGAACTTAGTCTGTAAAGCCCGACTCAGAAAGTTTGGAGAGTAGCAGGTAGAAGGAATTTAAAACAAACAGGAAAAAACAGTGCTGCTGTGATTTGCACTGCTTTTCAGTGATAAACTCACGCTGACATTTGTTTATGTGAGGTCAGGGCTTAAAAGGCCTGTGACAAATAAACATTCCCCCTTTAGCATGTGCACTGACCAYGGTGTTCTTTCAGTTAGCACTTGAGAAGAGGAAGGAGGAGTTGGTTAGAAACCAAAGTAAAGTAGCTTGGTACAGCTTGTTTCTCTAAGAAAAGAACAAAACTAGTTCAGAAATATTTTCTATATTTGCCCTTGCTAGTCCAGCCAACATATGATTTTTAACGTGACAGTTAATATTTAACTTTAATACTATTAATGGGAGCAAAACAATACTTCCATGCAAGTCAGTATATTCATAAGAACAACCTAAAGTGAAGATTTAAGTGTGTTGCAGCCTGTAGTTTGACATAATTTCTGTGAAACYATGTCTTGAGTTCATGAAGTAGATATTTGACAATATTTGGGTTACAGAGGAAGCAATAATAGGACAGTTTTTGTTGGGGAGAGAACAGCTTGAAAAATACAAGTTGACTTGAAACACTGTTAGGAGATGACAGTTTGCAACTGTTTTGTTCTGAGTACTCTGTGTTCTGTCGTAGGTGAGGATCCTTTAGGGGAATTGTGCAGATGGTGTTGTGTTATGGACCGAAATACACAAAACTAACAGAATTTTCCCTTTTCCCCGYAGGCACTGAGTGCTCTCGAAGCCATGTCATCCAACAAACAATACATGGATTACCAGGAGCAGCTCTCCCAGGCCTCTGTGTTCATCAAGCACCCTGAGCACTGCCTTCAGGATGGCAATAACCTCCTGTCCCTCCTGGTGAACACGCTGTACCCAGAAGTGCATTTTTTGGACAGCATTCGGTAGCGGCGCCGGGTGGGCGGTGGCTCTGGTTTACAAACAGTGTCCTTACTGCACAAATGATTTTTACCTTCAGAGTTCCACTTTAATTAAGTCAGACCTGCGAATAAGAACAGCTACACAATGTCAGTTTTCTCCACTTCAAGGTTTTCTTGCTTTCTGTTTGAGTTTTAGGCCTGTGGAATTGCTCAATGGTTTGCATTTTGTGATTTTTTTTTTTTTTTTTACTTTTTACTGAAAGCACTTGAATATCTTCTGTATGTGGTGCCCTTTGGAGAGAAGGGTGCCTGGGGATAGGTGTACAAATCACTAGTCAGCACAGCTCACTGTAGTGTCTGAAGTTTTTGCTTGGTGCCTTTTTTTATTTTCCAGTGTGTCATCATTCAGGCCAGTTCAAAAGTGAGTGGAGGATTGTGTGTACAAGAGGTTTGRCTTTCTTAACCAGGATCCCTCTGAGTCTTACCTGATGAGTGTGTGTCTAGCGATTTTTGTGAAAKCCCTGTATTTGAAAGGATGGTATTTTAAATCTTGACTTTTTTGCTATCCCACAGAAATCYGTAGTTTAGAGGCATGCCTACAATCTTTACCCACTTCTGTAAATATCAGCACAAATGAGAACTAAGAACATTGTTTTTTCCTGTTTTCTAAACATAGTGTGTCTGCATCTATATTGCTTGATTAAATACAAGTAACTTCTAGCCAAGTTCAWGGGGATTTAAATCCAGAGACATATTTTCTGGATCTCCAGTGTCTGAGAGGGGAACAGTCAGTTACAATCATGTTAAATAGGAGTCCTTAATTCCTTAGTCTGGTTGTTTAGGAAATGTTTAACCACCACCACCACCACCACTTAAGCTTATTTTCTTCTGCCTGGCTGGACATGACATAACAGGATTTTAGATGACACTGTGAAGAGGTATTTTTGTTGTATTCAATATGGTGATCACTTGTTAAAATTCTGTTGCCAAAGCATGAACCATGAGCCTGTAAATCTGTTGTTTCAGCTGAATGATCACTGGTTTTGTTGCCTTGTCTGATCATAGGATGCACTTTTGTTTAGGAAAAGCAGAAGGCGAATTTTTCCTGGTGCTTGTTTGATGTCCCTTTAATCACTGGTGTGTTTGAGCTGGCCCAAGGTCCTGCAGTCCCAGTCCCTACAGCTCTGTGAAGGAACTGATCACTTTTTCTCTTCCTCCATTAATTGTGCCTTTGTGTTTTTGACATGGTTGCACGTTAAAACATGAGTTCTGGTCAATAGGGGATAGAAATGTGCTACCTACTGGTCAATGATGCTTTGAGCTGTTGCTCTTAAACCATGGTTCTGGTGCTAGAGGACAGATCACCTTTCCCTTCTTGGCAGATTCTGCTAATTATGCCAGCTGGGTCATTAGATCACCGTCATTTTAATGTGGTCTTARAGTTCTTTGCTCTATCTGCGAGCCTATAAATAAATATATATATGTACATCCCTCTGTATAGTAACCAGATACCAATGCAGCATGGTTTTTAACAGACTCTTTTGGAAAATCCATGTCTGGAGGAATACATTCTGCTGCTTTCCCCCCCAAAGACTTAAAAGCACTGGGTTTATTGGGTTAAATGTTATTGATCAGTTGCATATAAATGTGAAGAAGTCAGAAATACGTGTTTGACATGCACTTTCAAAATGAGGAATTGTTTCAGCTGTTGAGTTTTTACAGATGTTGTATTTATAACATGCTCTGTCTGCAAAGACCATGCAAAATAAAAATGGAAAATCAAGCAGCTGGTGACAGACACTGTGATGTTTTCAGCCTGGTAGAAGGATCCACATCAGACACCACATCATTGCTGGATGTGCCCCCTGCAGACCAATCTTCTGGCAGTGCCTGAAGCCTGAACCTGTATTGCATTTCTCTGTGCACATGTGAACTCCAGAGCTTGGGGCCTTATTTTCCAAGTGTTGCCCAACAGATTGACTATGTATTCCTTCTAGTTTTACTGGAAGGACTTTGGCATTCCCTGCACCTCCCAGATGAGTTCAATACCAGAGGCATCCTGCTGGGTGCACTGCTGTGTTTTGTGCCTCTGGTTTATACTGGTTTGAGTGGGTGTTTGAGTCTCCCATGAGGACCAGGGGGAACCAGTTGGTTTTGGGACACGAGGTCTGATCCTTCTATTTGGACCCAAACTACTTGAGTTAAAGAAGTAATTTTTTAGAGAAAAATTCAGGAAGTCAAGCCTAAATCCCATGCACAAGGAGAAGTGAGTTCTCATTACTATATGTCTGTAAATCCTAAGGGCTCAGAAATCCAATTCAGTTTGTCCAACTGATATCTCTGAGGTATCTTTCCTCTGTGACACCTGTGAAACTGAGCTTACAGGTCTGTGACTACACTGTCTGCTGTAACTTGCCTTTTCTCTTTGCATCTCTTCTTACTTTTTATTAAATCTGGCTTTGTCACTGCTGGAATTTTAAGCAGGGATTTAAAAGATCAGSTTCAAATATATCCTCCCATTTATTTTTTCTTTCCCCTTTATCGTTCTGGCCAAGTAATTTAAAATTCTGCTTTGCTTTCCCAGTGCAGATCTTATGAAGAGGTGAACTTTAAAATAATGATTCCCAGCCTGGGGTCGAGTTTGCAAGCTTGATGGTATTTCAGTAGCAGTTTGGTAGTTGTTACCAGGAGCAGGATTGTTTGGGGAACAGTTTTGGGGCTGCTGCACTGGGGTGGTTGCACAGAGCATCAATTCCAGCAGTATAAACRTGAAAGTATGTTCAAGCCACCTGCTCTTTCTTAATACTTTCTCCTCCTCCTCATCTAAGCCAGCCTGTTGCTGTCTCCAGCCCTGTCCTGGGCCTCTGCCTGCCTCTCCAGGTTGACCCACATTGCCCTAAACCATAAACCGGATCTGTTCACCTGATTTGGAGGATGTTCACAGTTGGGTAAGGGATTTGTCTGTGGTTGGCCTTTGTCTGTGGTTGGCCTTTGTGACTTTGTGGCCTTTGTGATTTTGCAGTAGTGACTTCATCTCAGAAGAGAGAGATTTAAGAAATTAGTAGTCAGAGCTTGAAGAAACTCCTTTGTGCAACACAGGGATGGAAATGGTTGAGAAACATTTTTTTAGCTATTAAAAAAAAMCAAAAACCAACAAMCCAACAATTTTGTGYATTGGAACATTTATCACAAAGCTCTGAGTTTCAGGAGCTGAAGCAGAGTTAGAGCACAGATAGTTTAGACTTTTCACATCCTACTTTCAGCTCTACCAGTTTTTGGAAAATTTTGGAAAATGTCTTTTGCTTGGACTCCTCTTTAAGGTTAAGGTTTCCTTTTAAACTGTAAAATAAACTCTTCTGGGTGTTTAGAAATAACAATAATAATTTTTGAAAAGGAACAGGCCCCATCAGAAATTCCAGCAGTGTTTTGCCACAGCAAGGATTTCCRTCATGTCAGTAGCCCACTTGGATGCGGTTGGAGGAGCGGAGTGGTGAAAATGCTTTGCAGAGCAATGTTCGAAAAATACCAAAGCAAAAAACTCTGAGGCAATTTTRTACTATTGTATACTATTGCCTGCTTGCTTAAACATTTGATAGGGGCTAAAACCACAGATGAGATACAACTGATCACTTTTTGCCCTTCCAGCTGCACCACTCTTCTCTTTTCCCCATAAAGGCTGCCGTCACTTGTGAGGAGAAGCAGGGCTGGAGCTCACAGCGTGGTGGAAGGGACCTTAGAGATGATGGMGTTCCATCCTCCCCGAGGCTGGTGTGACCCCGGTGCCTCAGGCAAGGCTGGCTCTGTGCTCCCTGGGGAAGGAGATCCGTGTGTCCCTCAGCTGCGCCGGGGCCGGCTCTGGCTGTGCCTGTGCTCGCAGTTCTCGTAGGTGCACTCCGGCTGCTGGGGCCTGGCAGGGGACAGGTGGGAAAGGTGAGGGCGTTCCAGGCTGCTCTGGGACTTGCCAGTGGCTCAGTGGATGTCAGGGGAAACGTCTGTGACACTCCAAGGCAGAGCCTCTTCTACTTCACAGTAGTCTGAGCCGCAACTACTGTTTCACACCTTAAAGCTATTACACCTTAAAGCATGCAGAGCAATCTCCTGCACCTTTAGCATCCACTGTGCTACTGTCCTGCCCAGAACCTCGTGAGGTTGTGACAAACCAWGCTGCACCAAGGGAAATGTAGGTTGGATATTGGGAAAAAGTTTTTTACAGAAAGGGTGATAAAGTTCTGGAATGGTCTGCCCGAGGAGGTGGTGGAGTCMCCRTMCCTGGGTGTGTTTAAAAAATGCCTGGATGTGGCACTCGGCACCCTGGTTTAGTTGAGGTGYTAGGGCATGGGTTGGACTCAATCTTTAAGGTCTCTTCCAACCCAGTCATTCTTTGAATTCTGTGAAACCTCTCCTGAGSAGGATCTTCTCATATAAGTGTTGGCTTTAAGCCTTCCTATCTGTGTAGGTTTCTATGCAAATATAACCAAGGGTACAATGTGGTTTAGACCCTGATAAATCAGCAAAACTGTGGGTTCTTTATAAGAAATTACAGATTTGAATGTGGGATTAAATTCCTTGTCTCTTTAGCTGYGCCCTGTACACTTGGCTGGAATGGCTGTTGTTCTCGGGAATGGTCAGGGAAGGAGACCTGAGGGGTAACTCAGGAAAGAAGTAYCACCAAAAAATGACTCAGACTGAAAGGGAGTGGCCCCTTGCAGATGTAATTACCCTTGACCTCAGATTAGTCTTCTTTACCATTAGATCAAGGATTGGTTTTGGTGGGATTTGAGTTTTTTGGGGTTTTTTGGTTTTTTGGGTTTTTTTTTGGGGGGGGAGGGGTTGTGGGGTTTTTTTGGTGGGGTTTTTTTGGGGGTTTGGGTTTTTTTAAATTTAAAATTTTTTTTTCCCATCCCAGAGGTTTGGCCACCCCAGCTGTCAGGATTGTCCAAGATCAGTTTTGTGTTGAATCATGGGGAATGCTAGGGGTTTGTGGGAGCGTGGTGTGGATGCCAGCCCAAGAATCRGGCCCTGTCACACCTGAGCTGGGATATTTGCCATCTCTCCATACCTTCCCTGCACACTTGGCTGAGCTCATCAGCTTTGGTGTGGCAACTTTTTCTACTCCATTACAAACTGGGGTGAAGAGGGAGGGGAAGATTTCTMTTTCACAGTGTCAGCACAGACCCCATCCCTCTCCCTTGGGTGGATGATCCATTGTTGGTTTAATGTGGCACCACAGAACCATGGAAGGGTTTGGGCTGGGAGGAACCTTAAACCTTRTCCAGTGCCAGCCCCTGCCATGGRCAGGGWCACCKTCCACTGTCCCAGGCTGCTCCAAGCCCCATCCAGCCTGGYCTTGGGCACTGCCAGGGATCCAGGGGCAGCCMCAGCTGCTCTGGGCACCCTGGGCCAGGGCCTGCCCACCCTSCCAGCCAGCAATTCCTAATTSCCAAGAGCCCAAAATCTGTSCCTGCCCTCTGGCAGTGGGAGCCATTGCCTGGCTGCTGTCCCTGCATGCCTTGTCCCCAGTGCCTGGGCAGCTCTCCTGGAGCCCCTGCAGGCCCTGGCAGGGGCTCTGAGGTGTCCCTGGAGCTTCTCTGGTGCAGCTGAACAGCCCCAGCTCTGCTGTGTGCAGCCTTCCAGCCATGCTCTGGGCCTGTGGCACATCTAAACCTCTGTCAGCCCTTTGCTGGTGCAGCAGCCATGTGCTCTAGTCTCTCCAAACTGATGCCCATTCCCTTCTCCTCCCTCCACTGGGGTCTCCTCTCAACTCTGCCCAAGCCAGAACTCCTCCCAGCAGTGTCCAGCCCTTTTTCCCTCACACTGGTTCACCTGGCCATCAGCTCAACCCTCTCCTTGCCCCAGCAGCCTGCTCTGAGGCCAGGAAATTGCTACCAAGGACAWGCTGCATTTCCCACCTGGGCCATCCTCACTCTCCTGCAGGATAACACGAGTAGAAGGCAAGACATCCTTACCTGGCCAGGCTGGGTGGAGCAGAGGGGGCACCTGTGAAGTGGAAATGATGATGTGGGTTAGCCATGAGGTCAGAGTGGGSTGGGGAAGCCAGGAGTGACCTAGAGCTGCTGGGAAGCTGCACTGCAGGGTGGTTGTGACACTACAATGAATGGGAAGAAGCCCTGATGTCTGGCATGTGGTCCTCTCCATGTGCTTGGGAATTAGGCACTGGAATGTAAGGATCAAAGCATTTTTGGTTGGTCTCACAACTTCTACTATTCAAGAAAAGTGGTGGCTTCCATGAGTGTGTGACATCAGACTGTCCCTACAGATGAGTCACAGTGATGTGACATCTTACTCTTCCCAGTCCCCTCCTGCCTGTGCCACCACTCAGCAACACTGGAAGACCAGCACTGGGGACCAGTGGCCTCCTGGCTGCTTGGGATGGGGTATCCCTCAGTCCATGGGGTGATTCCCATCTCCTGTGGGCTGGGCACTCCCTGCTCTCACACCCTGCAAAGTGGGATTTTGCAGATGCTGGGGAAGTGCTGGCTACTGAGGCCCTGGGGGACTGACAGGGGCGGTCTGTAAAATGAGGATCTCCATCCCTGGAGATTAAACTTGTGTGGGATGCAGCAAAGGTAAATCCTGTCTGTGGGCTACAGGGGAAGAGATAGTAATTAGCTTGCTTCAAGGGGAAAAAAAAGATCAGGTTATGTAGGCAGTGATCTCTCCACTGATTTCCCCTCAGTTGGTTTATTAACATTTCTTCTTGGGCACATGGAAACTCCTGCTCCTTCTGAATTTCCAAAGGAAAGTTCCAAATTTCCTCTCTCAGCAGGCTGTGACCAGCCAGCCAAGATCTCTTGGCTCTTCTTAAGTTTCCTGCTAGAACTGTCCTTCTCCTAGGGCAGAAAATCATGAAATCATTAACACTCCCTCCCCCCAAACAAACCCAGTCCCTGTTTATYRAYRGTTCTGCTGTCTCTAAAGYCTGCCTCTTGCAGCTTTCCCAAAACCCTCTAATTTTACAAATTCCCACACCTCCTGCCTGCTTTGTCTGCGCATCCCTCCCTGGGATGGAGGCACGTCAGGACACTGACCTTCTCTGGAGAAAGCAGCAAAGCTCAGGATCACCAGCAGAATGACCACCTTGATTGCCAGCGGGACGAAGATGAGGATCATGAAGGAGGAGCTGTCGGAGGCCCTGAATTTGTAGAAGTAGACGGCCCCCTCTGCCCGGCCGTGGCTGTTGACAGCAGTGCAGGTGTATTTCCCGTCGTGGGTCAGGGAGCGCAGCTCCTTGGTGACGCGGTGGCTGGAGCTGCTGCTGGAGCTCAGGTTGCTGTAGGGGGGTCCTGTCCAGGTCAGGGCAGGCGCTGGCTCCCCCTCGGCCGTGCAGCGGGCCTGGAAGGTGTGATCCCTGCTGGAGCTGACCGTGATGTTAATGATCCTGGGGGCGGCTGTGGGAATGGCAACGGGGGAGGGAAAGCGGGTCAGGCTGCAAAGGCAGATCTGGTGTAAAACAGCTGCAATGAAGATTTGGTCTTGCTGGAGCCTCAGTGTTGTTCTGTCAGGGTAAAGTTGGGTAATGGTGGGTGAGAGCTGGACCTGCCCCAGCCTGAGCCCCCTGCCCTGAGCTGATCCCCCAGCGTGGGCAGCAGGGCAGGGGGGATCCTGCCCCTGTGCCCTGGGCTGAGGTGAGAGCCCAGCTGCAGAGCTGCCCCAGCCCTGGCTCCAACAGCACAAGGACCTGGAGCTGCTGCAGCCAGTGCAGAGGAGGCCCCGGAGCTGCTGCCAGGGCTGGAGCCCCTCTGCTCTGGAGCCAGCCTGGCACAGCTGGGGCTGTTCAGCTGCACCAGAGAAGCTCCAGGGACACCTCAGAGGCTCCAAGCAAAATGGGGATAATTTTTTTAACAGGACTTTTTGTGAYAGGCAAGGGTTGATGTTTTGAAGCCAAAAGAGTAGAGATTTAGATTTGATGTAAGGAGGAATTCTTTTGAAAAGATGGTTGCCCAGAGAAGCTGTGGCTGCCCCTGGATCCCTGGAAGTCTCCAAGGCCAGGCTGGACAGGCTTTGGAGCAACATCATCTAGTGGAAGGGGAGTTGGACAAGATGAGCTTTAAAGGTTCCCTTCAACAGAAACTATGTAATGACTCTATGGATGTTGGGATCAGCCCTCTCCTTCCTTGTTTTTCTTGGCACTTTCTCCTAGATTTCCCCACCCAGCCTCTGTTGGATAGAGGGGCAAGAGGGTTCACCCAGCAAAGCCTGGATGCAAGGATGTGTACTCTGTTTGTTTTATCCCAGCAATGGCTCACACATTTTCCTGAACTTTGCCCAACTTCAGCTGTTGTGCCCTTCCTCATTGGCAGAAAGCAGAGAAGTGCCACCCCCCATTGTAGGCAYAGGTGCAGCTGGTGACATTTCTGGACTTGGCTGCATCTCCACAAGGTCCAGGACACGTCACCCACAGTGTTCTGCAGAAGCATTTTGTGGCTGTTCCTTTGATCTCTGCCCTCCAGAGYGCACGTGGATGGACCTGTTTGTGTGAGCCCTTTGCTCAGTGCCTGAGACTTGCCAGATTTGGCAGGTTAGTTATAGGGAAAATATCTGCTTCTGGCCACAACCTATTTTTGATTACTTTTTTTTTCAGCCCCAGAGTKACCAGGTCACTTTCAGGYTGGACATTAGGAGGAATTTCTTCACAGAAAGGGTGACTGGATAATGGAAGGGGCTGCTCAGTGAAATGGTAGAGCCCTCATCCCTGGAAGTGTTCCAAAAAGTGTTATGGAAAGTGAAGGGCATTAAATGAGTGTCCTCACAGAGAAAGAGCAGAAATTCTTTTTTTTTTTTTTTTGACTAGACAACAAAACCAGAATTTGCAACACCTACTACATTGTCCTCTTTGTCCACATAGTGCAAGAGTAATCTGAGTCTGTGTGTCACGGGTCTGTGTGTTTTGGTGTTTAAWTTAACCTTTCAAGCACTAATTAACCCCTCCCAATCACAGTGTCAGAGCCCATTCCCAAGCAAGGTACTGTATCTGTGTGTGTTATCATTCCTCTGGTGTTAAAATCCAGGCAGCCCTGACAGACAGGTCTTGCTGCCCTCCTGCCCTGGTCCTGCTGTGTGTGGGTGTCAGGAGCTGGTGCAACTGAAGGAGAGCCTCAGCTGTGCAGAACTTCTCAGGAAACAGCCAAGCTCATCCTCAGGTCCCATTTGGACACCCACACTGCAGGCATAAGGAGCTTCCCTCTCAAAACCAAAATCATCCAGCCTCATGGCCTGGGTAAGATCTGAGTCTGCTTCTGAGGCCTCCTGTGTCTCCTAGCCCTCCCTTGATCTGTGAACTTGCCCTGGAAAGTGGGATTAGCATTTGACATTTGTTGCTCTGAGCTGGTTTTCCAGGAAAAAAAATGTTTCCAGGTTTGTGTTTCATGCTCCAGAGGATTCTGGATTTATGGCACCTGGGTATCATGTATCTTGTCTTTCCAATCCCCTGCTACCACCCCGGCCCTGTAGTGCTAACACCAGTGAACTTGTGCTCAGCCCCTGGGCTGTCCAGTTCAGGGTCTGATGGAGTTTTAACAGATGTCTTTAASCCCAGTTTAGCTAACCCCAGCTTCCCTCTGCTGCCTGCCCTGATCCTGTGCTGCAGGGACAAAGTGGGATGCACAGCCTTTGGTGGGGTCTCGCTCCAGCTGCCTGAGCCTCACCATTTCCTAACCAGTTTTGTTCCTATTCCCTTCCCTGCCTTGTGCTCACTGTCTCATGTTGGAAGACTGAGGAGGACAATGAATTTGGCCTGTTATAATGSAGGAAGAAACCCAGCCCTTTGGAAAACCAAGACTATGGAGGACAATGATTTTTCCTTGTTATAATGAAGAAACTCAGCTCTTTGGAAAAAGAGTTAGACAATGAGCCCTTTGGAAAACCAAGACTGAGGAGGACAATGAATTTGGCCTGTTATAATGGAGGAAGAAAATCCAGCCCTTTGGAAAACCAAGGCTGAGGAGGACAATGGATTTTCCCTGTTATAATGGAGAAAGAAAACCCAGCCCTTTGGAAGACCAAAACTGAGGAGGAAAACGAATTTTCCCTCTTGCAATGGCGAAAGAGATCCCAGCCCTTTGGAAAACAAGGACTGAGGAAGACAATTAATTTTCCTAATAATGAAGAAACCCAGCTCTTTGGAAAAAGAGGAAGACAATGAGCCCTTTGGAAAACCAAAACTGAGGAAGATAATGAATTTTCCCTATTATAATGGAAAAAGAGAACACAGCCCTTTGGAAAACCAAGACTGAGGAAGACAATGAGTTTGGCCTGTTACAATGGAGAAAGAAAGCTCAACCCTTTGGAAAACCAGAACTGAGGAGGACAATGAATTTTCCCTCTTGCAATGGAGGAAGAAAAGCCATCCCTTTGGAAGACCAAGACTGAGGAGGTCAGTGATTTTCCCTGTTATAATGGAGAAAGAAAACCAAGACTGAGGAGGACAATGAATTTGGCCTGTTAYAATGAAGAAAAYCCAGCTTTTTGGAAAACAAAGGTTGAGGAGGACAATGAATATTCCCTGTTGTAATGGAGAAAGAAAACACAGCCCTTTGGAAAACCACCTSAGGTAAACTCCTGCTGCCATTTGTCATTTCCCACACCCTGTGGCTCTTCCCTCGAGGGTGTCTTTGCCTCCTGTGCCTCTCAGGCCCTCTTACCAATCACATGCAGCCTGATGCCATTCCTGCTCTCGTACTTGTCCTGGCTGTCTCCAGCCAGCTCCACCCGGCAGAAATACCTCTCGCTGTCGCTCCAGGTCAGGTTGTCCACCCTGATGGACAGGTCCTTGTGCCGGGGGTTGCCCAGCAGCTTGTACTTGTTCTTGTGGCTGATGGCAGTCCTGCAGAGCTCGCTGCTGCTCTGGCTCACACACTTGAAGATCACYGTGCCGTTGTAGGGCTCCTTGATCCTCCAGATGGCCGTGAGCGCCCGGTCAAATGTTTTGTAGGGGTGAGTGAAGGTGCAGGGCAGGATAACCATCTTCCCAAGCTCTCCAGTGACGTCAGACGGGACRTGGACAGACCAGCCATTGCACTGCACACCTGGAAGCAAGGAGGGATCACGGAACTGCACAATGGTTGGCTGGAAGGGGCCTTAAAATTAATTTCATTCCACCACCAGGGACAACTTCCACTAGCCCAGGTTGCTCCAGGCCCCATCCAGCCTGGCCTTGGACACTTCCAAGGATCCGGACGCAGCCACAGCTTCTTTGGGCACCCTGTGCCAGGGCCTCAACACCCCCACAGCCAAGAATTTCTTTCTAATATCTTATCTAAATCTCCCCTCTTTCAGTTTAATANTCTTTCAGTTTAATATATGGACGTGTCTGTCTACCCACTGTTCTGCTGCTGTCAACAGCTGTAGCAGCAGATTGTGGCTTCAGAAACACATCTGTGCCTACATTCCTGTCTCACGAAACTCTGTTAGATCAGGGGCTCTCAGTAGCTGAGAATACCTGTAAAATGTAAATGTAAGTATTTCCACCCATCCCTGGTCTTGTTGGCATCACCATATGGGCACTCAGCTGCTGGATTACTCCTGCAGACTCACAGATCAGATTTGGTTTTTGTTCCTCTATCTGTGGCCCATGACACTTGACAAACACCTATGTGGCAGTGCAGCTTGTATTCACCTATTGTGTGTTACACAATGGACAAAGGCCATCCCAGGGCCAGTTCCCTGTTCAGATATTTACATAGAGTCAGCTCCAAGCCAGTATTTTGATTACTGAGATCTGGAGTCGTGCTGCCCTGTCATACACAATAAYGGTGTGGGCACCTTTTCCAGCCCAGGTAATCTAATAAACAATGCTGCAGCACTGCAGGAGCTTCATGAAGCTCATGGGCTTTGAGCACAAAGATCTGGCACTGAAAACAGTAATTGCTATTGCTTTCTAGCTTATTTGCTCTTGTTTTAGTTATTTTGCAGCATGTCACTGTAACCTTTACTTTAGGAGAACTGCAGATTGTGTGCTTTTGAGTATGACTTGCTTCTCTCTGCCACCCCTTTGATTAGCTTTTCTTTTTTTTTTGTTTTCAATCTTAAGCAAAGAACACTTTTTTTTTAGCACATAATCCCCCCTTGCCTTCCAGATGAAAAATAATGTTAAAAATAAGTGCTTTTAATGTTAGCATCTCCGCCCATTTCCATGGAAACACAGTTTGCCTAGTTATGAGTGGAGGGAGCTGTCAACTTTCTCTGTATAATTTACCCTTAACTCTAAAGCCTCAGCGTGGCAGGTCTTTCACATTCCTTTTGTTAATATCCAGCCTCCATTTGCTAATGGAACTGAGGCTCTCACATGGAGGAGAGAGGCAAACAGCCTGCACACCTTGCAGAAGGTAACTCCCAAAAGGAGTTGTCAGGTCAGTGTTGCTCCTGGTGGCCAGTGGGACAGGTCATGAGGACAAACAGCAAGAGCTGGGGACCAGCTCACAGCTACCCTTGCTCTGGCAAATGCTGTTTGGCAGCGAAGCTTAGCAAATCCTATGGAGTTTAATGGAATTTAAGCACATATTTGAAGTAATGCAAGCTTAAGTGCTCAGTGGGACTGGAAAACATTGTGCCTGTTGCACAATAACTCCTAAGGAATATGAAACAGGGYGGGGATGAAAACGCTGCATCCACCCGACAAAGCGGGGGAAAATCAGATGGACTTCCTGCTCAAGTTAGGAAAACAGAAAAATGCAAAAAAAACCCCACAAACTGAGGGCCCCTCTGACAACTGCKACGCCTGAGTCTTCGCACTGTTGTCACGTGCGCTTGGAAATTCAGGATACCTTTAAGCAACGTGATGGAGAGTGCAACTCCTGTAGAGATGGCCGTAGCAGGCAGTTCCCTGGCACTTGGGCTGGGGTGAGAGGAGGAGCTGTGAGCAGACAGGGGCTGGGAGCAGGCTCGGGACTCACCCTTCCTGGAGATGCGGAGGAGGCACAGGAGAACCAGGCCGAGCTCTCTCATGCTGCTCGATGTCCTCCCCTGAGGGGCATCAGCACAGCAGAGCCATCTCCTCACATCTGAGCTGCTGGCCCTGCAGTGACCAAAGGTTTTTCCAGGGGTAGGAGAAGTTGTGGTTTTCTTCTCCCCGGAGGGAATGAGTTGTTTAGCTGAACCAGCTCTGGGCTCAGGTATTAATAGTTCTGCGGTCAGTCATATGAAAATTACACCAGAAGGAATCACACTGTTAACCATTTTCCAGCTAAAGGGAGGGAATTGCAGACTGGAGCTGCAAACATCCATGCCATGTGTGTGACGGGGCAGGAGGGGATGGCTTTTGTTACCCATTCAGCAGCCTAGAGGAAATCCTTGCAATCTGCCTGAGGCTGTGACAAGCAAGACTCCTACTGTCCTGTCCTCCTTCTCCCATACCTGGAGCCTTCAAAACAGCTGTGCTTTACCCCTTAACATTCCTAGGTATAGAAAAAAACCCCAAACCACTCTTCTTTTGAAGAAGTGCGTCTATCCCGAGGTTCACAGGCGGATGAGTGGTTTGGTGTCCGCTGGCACCCTGCTCACATAACCCCGATGAGTGATGACTCATTCCCTCCTGAGAAATAAGGTGAATTCCAGCTTTTTGCCCAGCACCTTTGTGCAAATGCTTGCTGCTTTCCTGCTGGATTTAGTTTTAGCAAATTGACTCTTTGCTCATCTGCAGAGCCTGTGGGGAGCTGATCATGTTTTCCCCTCGCCATCTCCCTTTTGGTGATCTCGTGCTAAGTTTAACAACCCTGGGGTGTGAATTCCCTGTCTGGGTTCACCTTGAGGTTTGCTGCCTTTGCTTCCGGCCACAGGTGTGTGCCTGAACAATCTCACCTTGTCCGGGGTGCTGCTCTAGGATGGTGACAGGGACAGAGCACCCACAGGACTCACTTGGGCAGGGCTTGCAGCATCCTGATGCAGCGGAAGGTGTCCCTGCCCATGGAGGGATGAGATGATGTTCCAGGCGCCTCCCATCCAAAGCATTCCGTGATTCCCGCTGCAGCAGCCGCTGGAGGGCTCCCAGAGCCAGGATAAGATGCTGCTGGGTCTCTGCTGCCGCTGTCCCTGTGCCCGGAGCCAGCGCCCACCCGCAGGAGCCATGGCAGGGTTCCCCTTGGCCCTTCTCCCCTGCGCTTCTGCTCCCCTCTGAGTGAGAGGAATAGCGGGCTKGTCTTCACAAACCTGGTAGCTAAACCCAGCACTGGGAGATAAAAGAAACAATGKGAAGGATTCCATTGATTGATGAGTGGAAAAAGATATTTGCTTTTGCAAATAAACCTTAGGTTTGATGATAAATTAAATTGGACATTGAAAGATGAAAGAAACAACGGGGAAGAAAAACTCCTAAATTCCATAAGAATTAAAAATTAAAAGGGAGGGTTATACATTAGAGGGAAATTTCTGGTATCAGGTATTTTGGGRAGTCTGTACCTCTCAAGTACCTCAGCCAATGGGGAAAGAGAGAAGGAAAATGTGGCCAGGAAATTGGGATAAAAAGGGAGGCTGAATCCTCYAAAAATTCGAGAGATCCCAGRGGAATGCCCCATGGACTCTCCCTTTATTYGACTAAAGCAAAAAGGACTCCCCGTCTCCTTTTTGGAYATAAACCTCTGGTGTTTGTGGATTAATTTTCCTAACACGAGCTTGAGGAAAATCTCCTAGGAGGGACCCTGAGGTGTGGTAGTGTGCAGTGTGTTCACTGCTTCCTGATCTCTTGCTTCCTCCTGTTTACAGTGTTTGTGAAGAGAGAGATTTCTGCCTTCCCCAGGCTTTTCAGGGGAGGCTCTGAGAGTACCCAGCTCTTCTTTAGGGCTGTTTGGACCTGTTGCCATACAGCCAGGCGTGCTAATTTTTCAAACACCCACTTAGATCCCTGCCCTATCCCCTCTGCATGTCATCCTCGAGCAGGAGCATCAGGACCAGTGGTCTGATTACTTTGCAAACTGCCCTTAGYAGCTGTTAAACATAATTCATGACACCAGCAGCTGAGAAACCTGAGGGTGAAGGTGGTGGAAGCAGCAAGTAAGAGACCTGTAATCCCTATCACATCTGTGATATGTGCCTTTTCTGTGTACCTCCCCCTTCCTMCCCTATGTGCAGTTTGATTTCATCTATTTGAGATGTAAAGTTTTTGGTGGTGTGACTCTTTTTAAGCCTTTCACCACTCATGGCACAGTGGGACTCAGCGGATTGAAGTAAAAGATTAAAGTGAAATCCATGTTAAAAACATCTTGTTACAGTGAAGCATAAATGATTCATGTAAAGAATAGCTGCAGTTAACACCAGTATGATCCTCTTCCTCTTTAATGTTTTACTGCAGCATCTCCTAGAAAAATATCTGGTAAATCAGAGCAGAACTACAAATCCTTTGAGTTTTATCTGTGGACTAATTTTCTTCTTGGGCCATGGCTCTTGGAATGAAGCATTTTAGTGTTTAAAATATAGAGTTGGTAACATATAGCTGAAAAGATCTACAGTTATTTGAATCAGCCAAAAAAATTTGTAAGCAAAATCCTCCATGGCTATGATGATCCACAGACTCTGTGACCTTTTTTCCATGGTCTGTGATTAAATTGTGTGTAAGATTTCAGTATGGAAGCCTGCTTCTGGTACAACACCAAAACCAGGATGCTGTCCATATATATCAAATACTGGTTTTAGTACTAGTAAATTTAAAGGCTGCAAATAATGACATTTCTCCTGCCTCCCTAAGAAATTCCTGCAGTGTTTTGTGATGGTTTCAGAGGGCTTTTCAATCTAAATGGTTCCATGGCTCTATGGTTGGGTGGTGATGATTTGCACCTGAATTGCAGCGTGTGGCTGGAGATGAGCACGGCAGAGCTCATCCCTCCTGGTCCCAGGTTTGTCACTGAGGATCAAAGCAAAGAGTTATTTGTGTAGCTGTACCTGTGCTGACAATTCACCCATTTATTCAGGGGCCAGAGTGAGGACAGGTGTTCCCCCTCCCTCCCTTTAGGTCTTAGTTTCAGCTCCAAGGTTTTCCACTTCAATTATTTCAGCATCATGTGTGTTCCTAGTCCTCTGAGAGTACCAGCCTGCACACATTCAAAGCAAATCCTCGTGTTTTGTCACAGCTGGCTCTCCTTCCTGAAGGGATTGTCTCTGTGAAGTACTGGGGAGTGGAGCTGGGAGGACAGAGGGGTTTTCCCTCAGTCTGGTCCCTGTCGCCAGCAGAAAGTGGAGCCATGCTCCCCTTTTGTGAAGCTGCTGTGGGCTCCCCATCTTCCCTCTGTGTCCACTTCATCCTCACCAAGCAAGAGGCAGAAAAAAAATTATGGGTGAACCTACAGAGCAGGGAAAGTAGAAAGGGATGGAGGGTGTAAAATGCAGGCACCATTATTGTTGGTGACACTGATGCTGTTACCTGGCTTTGAGTGCTGCTGTAGAGCAGTGTCACCACTGCCTCAAGCTGCTGCTGATCTGGTTTGAAAGTCTGCAGGTTCACTCTCTTGCCTGTGATGTTTGCTCAGCCCCTCACCACCAATGCCCCTGACCTGGGGAGCTCTCCTGCTTGCCATCCCATTGCTCCAAGTGTGGGCTGTTCCATCACCAAAGCTGGGTTGGCAGGCTGATGGAGCTGGAACACCAGTGCTGGTGAACCCTTGCTGCCTCCGGTGAGCATCAGCCAAAGCAAATTAAGTGTATAATTGGGTAATTTGCACCTAGTGGGCAATTACTGCATGAAAACCAGCTCGTGTTGTGGGCAGTGCGTGGCAGTGGAAAAAGGCAAAGGAAGTGTCTCTCTCCAAGCTGTTTGTGGATGTAGCTGGGTGTAGTCACATCCATCGAGGTGGATGAGCTGCTCTGATCTCCCAAACTTCTGCATTCCTGTTGCCTGTGCTCATCCTGTGCCCTGCTCTGAGCGTGGCACACCTGCAGACAGGCAGTGCTGTGCTGCTCCCTGCTCTGCCCACACCAAGGCAGGACAAAGCCATCAAGGGATGATCCTGAGGCCACAACAGGGCTGCTGCTCCCTCCTGCAGGCTGCTCCTGCTCCCAAGCCCAGCCAACAACCACAGCTTTGTGCTGATGTGGCCACTCACTGCAGGAACCCCAAGAAACCCCTGACTCACAAGAGAACTGCATTGACTTGCTAAATGGCAGCTGTGGAATGTTTTAGGACTGCCAGCCCTCCTGAGACCCATGCCAGCTTTCCAGGGCTGAGTGTYCTCTCCTAGCCTGGCCATTCTGCCACCTAAACAAGCACAGAGGGTCTGGCTTGGTCTCTGTGTGATGCTGGGATTAGCCTGAGCCAGCTGGCAGGGCAGAGGCGCCACACATCCCTGTAGACTAATCCAAATTATGTGTCTGATCAAAGGCACTCGAAATGCCACCAGAACAGAGGTCCCTGCCTACCCTTCCTACTGAAAGTGAGCCTTTGGGGATTTATTTATGTGCTCTGTCTCTCCMTGCTGAATGGGCACAGCTGGTGATTTAAGAGATTTATGCTCCTCTAGYTGTACATTTCATAGCCCTTCTCTGGGGTGAGAGCTGCCCTCCTTTGGGAAGCAGYGTGGGCTGGTTTTTCCCGCCAGGCCACACAATATCTGAAGCACATCCTGAACTTTCCCTTGACAGAACACTCTTGGCCAGTGAAGGGGTGGGTCTGATCCATGATCTGAGCTTTGCTGCCTCACTTCACAGGCTCCWAACAGATTCAAAAGCACTCAGAATGAGACCTGTAGTATTGAATGTGGCACCTCTCTAGGACGTGCCTCTGGAGAATAACTCYGCACCTCTTGTTGTCACTCACCCACCCACATCCTGCCTTGCCTGAGATCCTGTGCCCTTTGGAGTGGCATTTATTGTGGCATCTTCTCTGAGAAATGTTCCATCCTCTTGTCCTTTGTCCTTCCTAAGCTCTGATAGCTCGGTAGTGTTTTCACTGATTTAAATGCAAAGTTTAACCAGAATGCTGTCATGGTTTTTGTTTGGTTGTTTTTTTTTGTTTGTGGGATTTTTTAGGTTTGGTGTTGGGGTGGTTTTTTTTTTTTTTTTTTTTTGTTTTTTTTTGTTTTTGTTTTTTTTTTTGTTTTTTGGGGAACTTTGGTGGTTAAACCTGGACTGTTTAGCCATTTTCCCTGGTTGGTGAACTTCAGCTGAATTTCTCACACTGTTGCTGTGTGGCTCCAGAAGTGCTTTGACTGCTCCTCACCATCTGTCAGCATCATCCACAGGTTTCTCACCTTGCAAGGGTACCCCACCATCACCTCTACTCTTAAATATGGCCCAGCATGAGTCTGAAACTAATAAAGGCCAGAGGATACCACTGTGTTGGCTAATCTGTTCTGCTATGTAATTTCTAGCAYGGCACAGAGGGTGTTCATCCATTTTCTCCTGAACTGAATTCCAAACCGTGGATTTGAGCTGGGTGCTGAGTTACCACAGCTCCCAGAGCCCCTGCACTGGGCCAGTGTGGGGGCAGAGCTGCAGCTCTGGAGCCAAGCTGTTGGGATAATAAACCAGGCAGGGATGAGTGATCACTCTTCCCCACCAGCTGTGTCCAGAGGCAATATTCACTGACAGCCCTGACCTGATTGTCCCAGCATTGTCTGTGCTKCAGTTAAATCTGCAGCTGAGTTATAGGCAGAGGCAAGAGTGTTTTAATGGCATTGTAGATACTTGTGCCTTTAAGGAGACCGCAACAAATAATTTCTKTAGGGAGCACATGACCTGGGTGAGGAGCAAGCAGTTCTGAACTGCTGTTGGAACAGGAGACCTTGACTTGAATTCTTGGCAGAGCCTGTCAGTGCAAGATCAGCTCCTTTCTAGCTGGGACAGGAATTAGATGAGAGAGATGAAGGCACCAACTTCCCTTGCCCTGATGGAGGGATCTGCCCCTGGCAGAACCAAGAGAAGGAGTAATTTTTGCCCTGTGGCCGGGGTTCCCCAGAAAGCAGTTTGGCGCTGGGCTTTTCCTGCAGTTTAACTTTCACTGGGGTTCTTRGAGTTTGGTTTTCTCAGCGGGTTTGGTTTTCTGACTGATGCAGGCAGCAGGAATGCAGAGGACTTATTAAATCAAAATAATATAAATGCAGAATCACAGAATCGGGGTTACTGCCCGTGTGTTTACTCTTTAGCTTAACCTCCACAGGAAACATTTTTGGTGGAGAATGGAACATTTAGTGGCAATAGGTGGCAAAATATGTGCAAGTGTCCAAACCTACTGTTTCTGTGCTGTTGGTCTGCTGGATCAGAAAGTACCAAAACTGGAAGTAACATGTGAATTGTAGCATGTAAAGGAATGTGTAGAATCATAGAGTGGGTTRCGTTAGAAGGGACATTAAAGATCACCTATTTTCAACCTCCCWGCCATGGACAGGGACAACTTCCACTATCCCAGGTTGTTCCAAGCCCTGTCCAGCCTGGCCTTGGGCACTGCCAGGGACGGGGCAGCCACAGCTGCTCTGGGCACCCTGCGCCAGTCAGTACCTCACCACCCTCACAGGGAAGATTTTTTTCCTAATATCTAACCTAAACCCACTCTCCTTCAGCTTGAAGACAGCTTTCCTTTTTWACTTTTGCTTCCTCTGATCTCTGATAGCACAGAAGTGTTCCCAAAACAGCCGGTGCTAACCCTTTCAGGCCAGTGTAACCTTTACTTAATTGCAAGAGTGACATAACCTCGGGAGGCTCTGGAGATGCAGAGTGAGATAAGGCCCCTGCCTAGGGGAGCTCGCTCTCATTAACGGTGATTGATGGTGGCATTGACTCCTGGGATTAAGATCAGGGGCCGATAAGGTGGAGGAGAGGTGCTCTGGGGAGTGCATTGTTCGTATCACCTCTCCCTCATGCGGGTTGGAGCACACAATCGATAATTTACATTCCTCAGCGCTCCCTGCCCACAGCGCCGTGTGCACGTTGCCGGCTCGCTGGCAGGGCCTTGCTGGGAGCCCAGCGTTCCTGTCCAGGCAGGATTGGAAAGGGAAGCTTCCCCAGAGGAGGGAAGATGCTTGACACAGGGGTGGCAGGGTGAGGGAAGGTGAGGAAGCGTGGTGGGAGGGGGGGATGGAGGAGAGGRGCAGCCTGGGCCTGGGCAGAGGTGATGCTGCAGTGTCAGGGAGCAGCAGAGACACGGAGCTGAGGGCAGGAGGGACCATTGCATGAGGATATTTCATGGAATATCCTGTGCTGGGAGGTACCCGCAGGATCATGGAGCTCACAGCCCTTCACAGACACCCCAASAATYCCACCCACARTGAGAGCACTGTCCAAASSCTCCTRGAGCTCTGGCAGCCTCGGGRCTGTGCCCATTCCCTGGGGAGACTGGGCAGTRCCCTCTGGGGGAGAGCCTTTCCCTGATATCCARCCTAAACCTCCCTGGCACAGCTCCAGCCATTCCCTGAGTGCTGTCCCAGCAGAGATTGCTGCCCGCCATTTCCATGCAGTCATTTCTCTTCTCTCCAGCCCTGAGCCCCCTTTATGGATTGTGACCTTTGTGGAGATACTGCCTTMAAGTGTGATGGGATGGGGCCAGGGCACCAGCACAATGGCATTTGKTCAGGCTGCAGGGCAGATAAAACACTGGTGGACTAAAGCTGGGATCAGGTAGAGCAGGTGGTGAAGGGACTGTGCTGGTTGGGAGTGGACATGATGGATGGAGAGAGCATTAATGGCACTTCTTGGCAGTCAGGGCAGGCAGGCTTTGCTCTCACAAAGCTCTGCTTCTCATGTGACATCCTCAGAGACCTGGGGCAGCCAACTSAGACCAGGCCCTGGGGGCAAACTCTTCCTGGGCTGACCTTGGGGTGTTTGAAATTCACTCTGCTGTGTTTGTAGCGTTTCCTTAAGCATGCAAAGGGTTAAAAACGTGTGGCCCTGGATTGCCCATGTTGTAGTTCCCAGCATGTAAGGTGGAAAGGAGGTTTCTCTTTCTGTTGGGGTGACTAAGGCCATCCACAGGCAGGCTTGGAAGGAGTGGAATGCAGGTCATAGCATCATAAAATAGTTTGCGTTAGAAAGGATCTTCAAAGCTCATCCCATTCCATCCCCTGCCATGGGCAGGGACACCTTCCACTGTCCCAGGTTTCTCCAAGCCCCATCCAACCTGGTCTTGGACACTTCCAGGGATCCAGGGGCAGCCCCAGCTTGTCTGGGCACCCTGTGCCAGTACTGTCATAGAGGGAATTTCTGATTAAGCCCATGTTGATGAAACAGAGCCCATTTCTTGTAGACAAAGAGCATTGTTTTGTTACAGATATTCACACTGTGGAAAGATTAGCCCATGATTTAGCAATGAGAGGAAGAGCAGACACACACATCCTCTGAGGTACAATCACTCATTTGTCTGTCAGGTTCAGTTATTTTGAATAGTCAGGGTTTGCCCCTTTTCTCTGAGTATATAAACAATTCCAAGTTATCTTCTGAATGCTTTTGGATAAGTTCCCAGGAGAACTTAAACCTTGTAACATGCCTGTAGGCAGCTGTCTTCTGCAGTCCTGGTTTGTGGTTAGCCCTCCTGTGACCAGTGGAAAATCTGGTTATGTGTGCATGAAGAGCWCTGGAGCAGCCCCACGTGTCTAAGCCAGGCTGTTTGGGTGCTTTCCTTCTCTTACTTTCTCACAGCTTCATCTAAAATCACGTACTTCTGCAGGTCTTACTAACAGCCATCATTCTTTGGAAGGAAAATGGAACAAAGGAATGTGCAAAAGCTGCTGGCATGATTATCAGTCACATCACAAATGGGGCTTCTGTTGCCTCCTCAGATTTATTACCTAAACCTGCAGCACACAAGTTAGCAGGCTCCTCTGGGAGAAGCATTGTTGTGTGGATAATGTGACTTGCCTGCATGGCATTCCTGTGGACATTCCTCCTCAGCTGTTTGGGCTCCCAAATCCCCTGGCCTGCCACGTGCTCCAGCTTGAAGGGTGGCACTGGTTTTGCCTGGATGGAGTGTGCAAGCCTGGTGGGTTCCCTGCAGAATTCCCACCCTGGCAGGCRGTGAAGTGCTTACAGATGAGATTTCCAGCACGGGGAAGGACCTGATGGATGGATTGATTTGCTGTGAAGGACCATCCCACAAAGTCTCAGCAGATTGCATCCCTTGTGTGCAATTCCTCTTTTGCTGAGGGTGAGAGACAAGTTCTGCTTTCAGCAGGTACGAGTCAGGAGGAAAATGTTCTTCTGGAATTTCCATTGCAGGCAAAATATGAAAAAATGAACTCTTCTGTGATAATGAAAAAAGCCTTTGCCATTCAGTGGGTGAAGCCTGGATGTCCCAGTCTCACTCAGCCTGTGTCTGGAGCAGGACATGGGATGTTAGATGTCACTTATTTCTGTGASACCCCTTTGCTGCCTCTCAGCACATCTGCAAACCCTCAGGGATAAGCAGGGATCTCCTTTCTGCTCTGCTCCTGCTACTCTGCTCTTATTCCCCAGCAGGACTTGCAGCTCACAACATAAAATCATAAGGTTGGAAAAGAACTCTGAGATCATGGAGTTCAGCCCTTAACCTGAATTAGCACTGAATTCAGCACCCACCCATGTCCCTTTTGAACACTTCCAGATTCCACCACTGCCCTGAGTAGCCTCTTGCAGTGCCTGACCATCTTTTCTGTGAAGAAAATTTTCGCAATATCCAGGCTTAACCTCCCCTGGCACAACTTGAGGCCATGTCAAACATCTCTTGTTTTGTTTTTTAGAGGAATTTGCCCTTTCAAAACTATTCTATCTCCCCTCTCYGCCTTGAACCAGCATTCACCCTTGTCTCAGTAAAATAAAAAACTATAACATGGCAAATTAGTCCCAAAGCTGTATCACTCATGTTTGTATTCTTGTGCTCTCTTATTTAAAACCTTATTATGTTTTGGCCTTTTGTTGCACTGCTGTGTGCAACCTTTCTTTCTTGAATCTGTTTCTTTCGTATTTTCCAGKTTTTTTTTTGTATTTTCCCGTTAAATGTAATCTAAAATTGTCTTCTCTGTCATGAGATTGAGAGGTGGTCAAATTGCCCATAATCTGCCCTTTCTGAATGCCTCAGTGATGGTTTTGTTGATTTCCCAGATCTTTGGTGTTGATCCTGCACCTGGATGGAGTAAGTTGCTGGAGCTGTGGAGCTTTTTGTCAGGTTACATGTTTATTATTATACATATTTATACATAATAATAATAATAATAATAATAATAATAATAATAATAATAATAATAATAATAATAAGAAGAAGAAGAAGAAGAAGAAGAAGAAGAAACAACGACACACATTTATTATTCCCCATCCCACAGAAGTGGAATTCTGTGTCTTTAGGGTTTTTTTTCAGGGGGGGAAATTGATGGTATGTACTTTCCAAGAAGCTGCTGAGGGCAGTTGGGCTGGGGTGAGCTCCACTGAGGGTCCTGYTCATGGATGACTGCAGATGGACAGTGAAGGAATGGGGGTGCAAGGAGACACTGAATAAGCTCTGGTAGAAACTGGAGGTGCTGCGGATAAAGAATGTCAAGGATTAGTGGATTTGTAGTGTTTAGAGGTGTGGAGAAGTCAGAATTCTTTCCCAGAGGGGTTGGTGACCATGTGCACCACCACCAGTGCACTGAGAGCAAACAGGATTGGGGAGATGGAAAAGGCAGTGATGGCTCAAAGAGCCATTCACGATGGGACAGCCAAAACCAGGAGGTGTATCTTGGGGGAAAGAACAGAAATTCTGTATCGCTCAGGGAATTTGTTTGGTCTCTGGACAAAACTGTTTGGTTTGTGTAGCAGGCTTGCTCACTGCTCATGGTGCCTGGCAGARAAGCTGCACAGAGGCTGCTGAGCCACCACCGCAGGACGCCTGCTGCTGAGTGRTATTTCTCTCTCTGGGGAGGGAGAGTTTGTGTTTCAAGGTATTTTATGTGTGGGCAGGGCTGAGTCACCTGCACAGTTTACATAAGGGTGAGYTGGAGATAAGTATTGGGTTATGCTGGAGTGAATCCAATGGGAGAGACCATCCTGGATCCTCCTATGGCCTGAACAAGGTTGGGGCAGCCACAGCTGCTCTGGGCACCCTGGGCCAGGGCCTGCCCACCCTSCCAGCCAGCAATTCCTAATTCCCAAGAGCCCAAAATCTGTGCCTGCCCTCTGGCAGTGGGAGCCATTGCCTGGCTGCTGTCCCTGCATGCCTTGTCCCCAGTGCCTGGGCAGCTCTCCTGGAGCCCCTGCAGGCCCTGGCAGGGGCTCTGAGGTGTCCCTGGAGCTTCTCTGGTGCAGCTGAACAGCCCCAGCTGTGCCAGGCTGGCTCCAGAGCAGAGGGGCTCCAGCCCTGGCAGCATCTCCGGGGCCTCCTCTGCACTTGCACTTTCCTACAGTGTCACACTCTCCCCCACCAAAACTACACCCTGCAATGAGTTTTGCAGCACCTGCTTTGTGACTGAGGCACCAGGACTGTTTGCTGGAAAATTCCACTTGAAAAAATTCTTTCTTTTCCTTCCCAGTGCACCATTCCAGGGGCACAGTTTTCATAGAATTTCTCTAAGTGTTCTCATTAGCAAATCTGATCCTTAACMTCCCACTGATCCCAGCCTTATCCGATTAAATTGATGACCAATCCAAGAATGTTTAATCTAAAATGAAGGGATTTGTAGTTAGTCAGTTTCCTAAGACCATGGCTTCTATCCATTTTCTTCTAATCTATATATTTTCATTAGCAGTAAAAGGAAAAAAAATACAGACTTTCTAAAAAACTGTTTGTGTTTGAACTTCCATTTTTGCGACTGCACATATGCAGTTTTATGTTACTCAAAAATTTACTCTCAATGRCATCACTGGTCCTAGAAATAAAAGCAATTGCTCCAGTGTTCCAAGTACAACTGGGCTGTATTTTCCCTCACAGATGCTTCTGTCTGTTCACAGGATTGATTTTGTTGCTCCCTTCTAAGAGTTTGAGTTTKTTATGGGAAATCCTCATGCCAGTGATCTTAGAGGTATAGTCCAACCGAATTGGTGAACATTATGAGGTTTTTTTTTTTTTAAATTTTGCTTTGAGGAAACGGCTTCAAGATGTACCAGGAGAGGTTTAGGTKGAATATTAAGGAAAAATTTCTTCCCTGAAAGGGTTGTCCCACCCTGGGTGGTCCTGCAATGGTGGAGACCCCATCTCTGGAGGGATTTAAAAGCTGTGTGGATGTGGAATCTGGGGACATGGGCCWGTGGTGGCCTTGTCAATGCTGGGGAGAACTTGATGATATTTTCCWTCCTTAACCATTCTGTGATCCTGTTCTATGATTCTGCCATGCACTGGAATGTAATAGCCAGTCAGGGGGCCTCAGCCTCATGGCAAGTAATTTACCTTCACAGCCCCTTTGCAAGTAAAGCACCTTTGGGGACCTAAAATGATCCTTCTGACCCACATCCCTGAAATGTTAAGGCCTCCAACTCCTGCTTAAACAGTTTCTGTTTCAATATATGTGAAATTGATTGCCATGGTCTATCTGTGCCTCTGAGAACATGGAGAGTGAGGGCCCTAAGTCATGGAGGTGTGTTTACTTTGAGAGTTGTTCAGTTTCCTCATCTCATCCCAAATCTGGAAAAAGCTCAGCTGCTGGTGACAAAACAGGCCGTACTACCTGAAGGCAGTTTTCCATGGCAAGACAAAGGGAAACTTCAGAAGGGTGTTAATTTGTGCCTAACAATTCACCTGTCATGCAGTGAATGAGGGAGAGGGAAACAATCAAGCAATAATCAAGAATAATCTTTTCAATGCCCAGTCCTGCTTCCTTGTGGGTAGCATCTTTCTTAGCAGGTGAATTATGCCCAGTTATGGCCAAATTCTGTGTCAATCCCTTCTCACTTAGTGTCAAGATTCAAAAGATTAGATAATTATCAACACCAGCATTCTTTATACTGTTTATATTTCATCTGCAGCCCAGTAAAACCAAACAGAACCTGCAGCAGTCCTGGAGGATCTAGATAAAGGACATTGCGTTGTTGCATTTCCCCAGATTTGAGCACTTGGCATGAAACTGAAAATCTTGGGGGAGAATTATGCACATCAGACATCATCAAGGAGAGCAGCTTAGAAAGTGGCAGTCAGGCAGTTCATTTGAGTTGGACTTTTGGATAAAATGTGACTCCTAGCAGATGTGTCCCAGTAGTTAAGGTTCTTTTAAACTTTACTTATTTATTTATTTATCTATATATTTTTAGGGTTTTATTTATTTATATAAATTTTACTTATTTATTTTAGTTTTTGTGGGGTTTTTAAAAATGTATTTTTACTAATTTCTCCCCCATAAATTACTTTTAAAGCATTTACTTATTTTATTTAKAGATATATTTCTTTTCAGAGCTGTAAACACAATGACATCTCTTTGCTGGCACTGGGAGGGAGGTAGTCCAGGAAAATACCCCAAAATTTCTGCCCAGTGTGTCTCTTATGAGTTTGGCATCACCTGTGTATCAGAAACAGCACTGAAAAAAGAATGCTTGAAAAAGAGGGGTGATCTGAATGGTATTTATTTGATGTAAAGAAAAAAAAAACAACCAAAAAAACCCCAAAACCCCCCAAAAAAACACCCAAAAAACAGCCAAAAAACCCAGTTTGAGTAGTAAGATAAATTAGTTCTGTTAGCAAAGACAGTGTTTTGAACCATAATGGGAAAAAGGATAATATGCATGTTCTGACTGACTTACATGTCAAATTTCCAAATAGCTGTTATTTCCTRAGAGGTGATGGGAAGAATAAATTCACTGGATAGTGTAAAATGTAGAATTAATTCTGAATGATGTGCAAACTCTTTCTAAATGGCTGGGAAATAGCCTTCATCTTTTGTTGTTTTTCGGTTCTGTGTGTATGATTTCTTTATGGTACTGCCAAAATGTCCCTGTTGCTCAGCAACAGCAGGCTGGAATAGCACCAGTCAGAGGAAATCTGCTGATTTACACTGGACATAAACCGTGTTCTCTTGCTCAAGTGTGTATTTTGACAGAAGGGTGAAAGCAGCCTCTGTTGGTTTGTCTCTCTGGGGCACTCGTGGTCCTGGGTGGGGAGATCTCAGTTCAGACATTAAAATACCCTTTTGCACTACAGTTTGATAAATCACAGAAGCAGGGAATGGTTTGGGTTGTGTTGGACACCTGAATGTCATCAGCCCAGCCCCCTGCAATGGGCAGGGACATCTTCCACTGCACCAAGTGGCTCAGACACCTGCCCAACTGGACCTTGACTTTTACCAGGGATGGGGCATCATATCTCTAGGCAGTGAGCCAGTACCTCACTGCCCTATCCATGAAAAATTCCGTATTATTATCTGGTCAGAATCAATCCTCTTTTACTTTAAAACCACAAACCCTTTTCCCATCGCAATGGGCTCTGATAAAAAGTTTGTCCACATTTTTCTTAAAGAGATCTTTAGGTACTGAGAGGCCACAAAAAGATCTCCCCAGAGCCTCCTCTTCTCCAGGTGAGCGCCTCCAGCTCTCCCAGCCTGGCTTCAAAGCAGAGGAGCTCCAAACCCCAGGGCATCTCCATRGCCCTCTGTGCCTGCTCAAGGAATATTCTAGAAAAACCTGACCTCATCTAGCCCCACCTGGGGGCCTGTCCAGCATCTCCCCTAGGAATGAATCCCTGCCTGGTCTGGAGGAGGTTTCTGTAGCTCTGTTGACCCAGTGCTGTCCCTTGGGCTGATTGTGCCTCCTGTACAGAACCAGGCTTTGMACTTGCAGGTTTGAGGAGGTTTGATGCCAAAGGACTGCAAAATGCCAAAGGACTGAGAGAGCTGGGGCTGTTCATCCTGAAAAAGGCTCTGAGGAGGACTTACAGCTCCTTTGAGTGCCTGAACTGGCTCCAGGAGAGCTGGAGGAGGTTTTGGCTGTCTTGGGTGGCAGGACAGGGGGAATGGGTTTACACTGCCAGAGGGTAGGGATGGATGGGATATTGGGAAGGAATTCCTGGCTGGGAGGGTGATGAGGCCCTGGCATCAATTTCCCAGAGCAGCTGTGGCTGTCCCTGGATCTCTGGAAGTGCCCAAGGCCAGGCTGGATGGGGCCTGAGCAGCCTGGGATAATAGAAGGTGTCCCTGCCCATGGCATAAGGGGTGGAACCAGGACCCTTTAACCCAAACARCTTTGTGATTCTATGATTCTGTGATAAGCATAAAGAGCAGAATATAAAAGTTTCCCATGYATCCCACACACACTGATTTAAAAATTTTATTTTTCATTGTCTTCTACACTACTTGTTTAAGAGGTAACCTATCTTTGGAAGAGCTTAATGATAATAAAGAGAGAGGAASTTATAGCAAACTCAAAAAAGTATGAATATTTGTTTTAGAAATTGACTCCACAGAACATTGTGTAGATATTTATTAAGTAAATCATGGAAATGCTACATTTTACAAGTGAGTGTCAGTCATACAGAAATACTGTTGAACATCTGAAAACCTAAAGCTTCACCAGAAGATACTGCCAACAGTTCATCACAAATATTTTACACTCAGGCCTTTGTGATGTTTGCAAAATTACATGGTTTGGGTTTTTTTCCCCCCTTCCCAAACTCATAAATCATGCTAGATTTTATTTCATCTGCTACAAGGAAAACAGGTTTTGGTTTGCTTTTCCTGGTGTGACATTAATGCATGAAGGCTCCTGTCAGCTGAAGGATCTGAGCACATGGAATGTTTTTGGTGAAGATCTGAGCTTCAGCGTGAGACAGAGTATGTCAGTGAGCCAGGCAGAGAGGTTGGTGCCTGTTGAGGTGATCCACACTGCTGGATGCAAGGACAGCTTCCCTCTTCCCTCCCTGCATACCCTGGGAGCCTGGGCAGAGGTGGCACCTGGCTGGTGCCATGCAGAGCTCTGCTGGGCTGACCTCCAATGTCCCTGTCCCACCGTGGGGCAGAGAGAAAGGCAGAGCAGCAGCTTCACAGAATCACAGAGTCATTGCCAAGGCCGCCCCTGACCCATGTCCCCAAGTGCCACCCCCACAAGGCCTTAAAAYCCTCCGGGATGGGGCCACCACTGCTGCCCCAAACAGCCTCTTCCTAGGCTTGATATCCATTTCTACAAAGATATTATCCCMAATAATCCAATCCAATTTATCCCAAATAATCTAATCCAATATTATCCCCAGTAATCCAATCCAATTTAAGCCTTCCCTGGCACAATCTGAGGCCATTCCCTCTCCTCCTGTCCCTGTTCCCTTGGAGCTGTCCCTGGCTGTCCCCTCCTGTCAGGGAGCTCTGCAGAGCCACAGGGTCCCCATGAGCCCCCTGAGCTTCAGCAGCAGGCTGAGACAGTGCCACATTTTGCTGTTTGATATTCCTGGGCTGAGCAGGACAGTGTAGGGAGAGGAGTTCAGAAAATCAGCTCAAATTAGTTCTATTTGTGCACTGACTGAACAGAGCCCTTTTATTGCACAGGAAAGGGACAGCAATGACTTTCTTGCTGCCCCCTCCTTCGCTAACCCATCACCAAGTTCAAGTATTAAAAGAAATCATAAGATTAACACAAAAATCACAAAAATCATRTCTATCTTATGTTTGTTGATTGCTAATGAACATCTCCCTCCATGGGGTTTGAGAGGTCCTCCAGGTAGAATTCTTCATAACCTATTTTCTACCTGGCAAGGAGTGCTCTTTATTCCATTTCTCTGCTATAACGAAACTCTCTAGGATGCTTCCTATTGCTGTCATAAGATGTTTAGCCATTAATTTGAAGTCCCCTCATATGCTGAAAGATGCTCTTTATGTCTGATTTCGGCGTCTTCAATTTCACAGAGAGATTTTTCTTTTCAGCTTATCAGTCATTTTCCCATTGCTTATAATTCAAGAGTCCTTTCAGACGTGTGTGCTTTAAAATCACAACAGGTTGATATTGGGGAATGGTCCTTCCAGCACAGTCCTACCTAATAGGGATCTTCTTAATAGAACAAACAGATGTGGTGGGAAAAGTCTCTCCACACAGAAGTGGTGTTGGACATTGTAGCACACAAATCAGTCTGTTGGGCAAACACCTCATGCTCGTGCCTTAAAATGAGCTGAGTTTCTCTCTTCTTGGGTCTCTATGCCTCACAGCAGGACTTCTCATGTTTCTTCATCATCAGGTAATAAGCTCTGTTGGCTTCTGGGTAGGTGACTTTGGAGAGTGGCAGTCTGCAGATCCCAGAGTGGCTCGTGGTCATTAGCAGGAAGGTCAGGGCAGACAAGCAAAAGGGCCAGGTTCCAGATGGCACCCCAAACTGCAATGAAAAACAACAAACCACCCATTTACTACGAGTCTTTCTTTTATTAGAGTGATACCCAGAGCCAGCCATATTGGAGCAAGGTTTCTGGAGGAAGTCTGGACTCGGTTTTGCTTTGAGTCTTTCCTTAGGGCGGCTGGGTTTCTTTGACATKGTGCATCAGCCTGAAACATCCACCAGCTCCCCACCAACCATGGGGAAGGTTTCTTGGGTGCACATGAGGTAGGAGAGGGTGACAATGAGACAGGAGAGTGGATACCCGAAACATTCAGCTCTTCCCTGGGCTGTGGTACTGACTGACTTTTGGCAAATGCAAAAAGAAGTTAACTGAAATTTAATGTCTCTTTAACATGTGCAGGGCCCTTTTTCCAATTGCTTCAGGCATGAAGTAAATATCTGAAAGAGAGGAGATATTCTAGTAGCCTGCCAGTGCCTAATGCAGGTCCAGGAGAGCTGGAGAGGCACTTTGGGGAAGGGCCTAGACAGGATAAGGGGGAATAACTTTCCTCTGTCAGAGGGCAGGGTTAGATTTGGTATGGGGAAGAAATTCTTCCCTGTGAGGGTGGTGAGGCCCTGGCACAGGRTGCCCAGAGCAGCTGTGRCTGCCCCATTCCTGGAAGTGTTCAAGGATAGATGGGGCTTGGAGCACCCTGGGACAGTGGAAGTTGTCCCTGCCCATGGCAGGGGGTGGAACTTGATGAGTTTTAAGGTTCCTTTCAACCCAAACCATTCCATGATTGTGTGATCTCACAAGTGWCTGGATTTGAGCTGTGGAAGTTCATGCAAATTCCGAGGACGGAAAGTGGCAAGTGATAATTCCAAGTCACCGGTTCCAGTGGGAATCACACCAACCCTGCCTTTGGCTGAGTTTTTCTCCACATCTTGGTGTTTTGTCTGACAAGCCAGGGAAATCAGCCCTTAGCTGACACACTACTTACCACAGACAACATGTGGGTCACTGCTGCTCCCAGGTAGGCACTGAAGAGTGCTGTGGAGAGGAAAGGCAGCTCCTGGTGAGTTCAGCTGCTCATGGGGTAGAACAGCAATGACAAACATCTGTCCTTCTGCCTTGGGTAGCTCAACCAATGATTATGACCCTGTCTGGGCACTACCCTGCTAAACCCCTTCCTGTGTCCCCTCCAACCTGGAGCTTATGGGAGGAGCAAAACAAACAAACAAACAAACAAACAAAACTGGAGTGATGAAAAATGTGCAATGGTATAATGGGTTTTTGAAAAATGCACTGACGTGGAAAGTATGTAGCTTGATGGATGGGGTTAAATAGGAAAATAACCCTTCCACTCTCATCTGTCCTGCCTCCAGGGCTTGAAGGTGGGTCAATGACATACAGAGCTAAATCTCTCTTATATGAGCACTGAATGAGCAATAGTTTCACTCCCAGCTTGCTCTGATATTGAAATTTCATGTGGAATTGCCTTATAAATAATTCTATCGTGCTGTGTTGCCCAGCTTGTGCCTTTGATCCATTTCAAGAGAATGGGGAGTGTGTACTGTCTAACTAGAGCAGAGCCCCACTCTTCTCAAAGATTAGGCATGTCCTTCTTCAAAGAAGGAATTTGAGCCGGTATCTATGGCTGGAAAACAAACTCACCCATGATTCATCCAGCAACGAGGGAACAAACACAACTAATGACTCAAAAAAAAGTTGATTTGATTTCAAAGACCTCAGTTAACACGTGCCCACCGATCACAGCTCTTTCTTTAAACACAGCTCTTGGCCAAAAATGAAAGCACAGAGTGCATGAAAGCCGTGGCTCCAACACCCAGCCCCACCACTCGTCAGCTTCACCTACATCCATCTGCCTGCCTGGGGTGCCCATCTGGCTCCAGCCCACTTCTGCTGTGAAGAGAGGTCTCTTCTCATCCTGTCTCACTTCAAGGAGAGCTGAAAACCTGCTGGGTACCTACCACAGGCCATGGCCAGGAGGTGTGTCTGCCAGGTGAGAGCCAGGAACATGCCCCCGATGGCAGCGCAGGACAGGGAGCTGTTGTAGCCCCACAGCCCCAAGTAGATTTGGCTGAACGGCGTTGCTAAGCTCAGCCCTGGAAAATAAAGCCAGAGAAATGTGTCATTCCTTGGCCAAAGGGATGAAAGCGGTGGAGAAGTGGCATGAATCCAGATTTTCAAAGGTTCTGGCCAGCATTTGTACATGRGGCTGTTTGTAGTTGTGTTGCTGGGGTCTGAAAGGGAATTGTGGCAGAATTTTCCTGTTGCTGCTGAGCTGGCTTTGGTGACTTCATTTCAGCAGAACACACATGARTGAATGAGCCTACATATGAACCTTAAATGAATCCCTGGGGTCTGCACATTCAGGCTGATGGCTATGACTTTCATTGATGTGCCCCTAAACCCACCAGGATACACCCAGAAATTAAGTATTTTGTGTTAATCTCAGTACAACAGACACTTTTTTCTTCTGAAGGTTTCCACCCTCATAAAACAGGTAAGAGAATGGGGAAGTGAATCAAAAGAATTCTTAAAGCAGAAGTTTGAGTACATTTTGTTTCCAATTAGCCATTCTCCATTGGGTGAAATACTTGTGGCTTTAATTTCTCCACTTAATGTAGTTCCTGTTTTCCTCTCCATGCTTTTATATAAATCCGTGGCACAAGCCAAACCATTACCTGCCAGCATCCCCACTGCTGAGCCGATCACTGTGTGGACACAAATGAGTGGAGAGGAGATAAATAAACCAATCAGGAAAATTCCCCCAGTCCAGGGGTTGTCACAGCCATAAACCTGGCCCACGCCGACTGGGATGGATTGCAGGAGCTGTAGAAATTAACAAACCAACAAGACAATTTGTTATCAGCTTTGTAACTTTTCTTTTAAAACCTATTTTTCTTGGCCAGGCTCATGTTTGGCATTTGTTGGATGCAGTCTTTCTTTTTAATTGGAATATTTGGACAGGTCTCAGGAGACAGCAGGGCATTTCCACAGGGTTTCCCCTTCCATGGAGATGAGTCATGGCTTGTTCCCTTGCCCTGAGCTCCTCTGCCAGGTTTTTGCTCTAAGATCAAAGGTAAAGATTTTGTGAAAGGGTTTAATCATCCTCTTTGCATGTGCTGATTTTTGCATATCCATAGGGACCATGAGAGTGAACTTAGGGGATGGTTGGGATCCACTAGGAATATGAGCAAGAGTTGCTGGGCTGGTRGGACAGAGCCTGGCTTGGTCATAGCTTAGAGATGGTTTTGAGGCACTTTTTGTATACACTCCCCATAAAACTATGTGCCATGGTAAATGTTCTTTGGGAAATGTCACTTGTGGGTTTCTGTTTAGTGTCAATTAACTTCCTTTTCTTAATCACTCCCTGAGAACCTCTTAAAATAGTCAGCTGAGCCTTAGGAAAAAATAGTTACTCTGGTATCTGTATTGTTTATGGTGTAATCCAGGAGAATAAAATGTTCCTTTGGAAAGGTCCCACTTGAATATAAATTAAAAATGTRTGAATGTGTACCTGTGTCCAAGTTTTTAACCATTCTAACACAGTAAGATCTGCTTGCTCATGGTCTAATCAGAAAGATGCAATTTTACAAACAGCCTGTATCTGAAAAATTAAAATTACTCAGTGAGTTAACTGGAATTCTCAGCACCACCTTAGCTGTGGGGAGATGATCAATAAATGCATAGAAATAGGTAATTAGATTCAGGAGAGTATTTGAAGATTATAAACTATACACTTGGATCCAACTGCACATGAAAAGATTCTCCTTTTCAAGCTATCGAAAAATGTACATTCCTAGAGTAAACCCTTGTATTTTGGATAATAGTTCTCTYATCAATCAAATTTTGTACTGCCAGGCCATAAAGCAGTAACAAAAGAGGTGGATCCATTGGAGCCAGTGCAGAGGAGGCCCCGGAGMTGCTGCCAGGGCTGGAGCCCCTCTGCTCTGGAGCCAGCCTGGCACAGCTGGGGCTGTTCAGCTGCACCAGAGAAGCTCCAGGGACACCTCAGAGCCCCTGCCAGGGCCTGCAGGGGCTCCAGGAGAGCTGCCCAGGCACTGGGGACAAGGCATGCAGGGACAGCAGCCAGGCAATGGCTCCCACTGCCAGAGGGCAGGCACAGATTTTGGGCTCTTGGGAATTAGGAATTGCTGGCTGGGAGGGTGGGCAGGCCCTGGCCCAGGGTGCCCAGAGCAGCTGTGGCTGCCCCTGGATCCCTGGCAGTGTCCCAGGCCAGGCTGGATGGGGCTTGGAGCAGCCTGGAATAGTGGGAGGTGTCCCTGCCCCTGGCAGGGGGTGGACTGAATGAGGTTTAGGGTCCCATCYAACCCAATCCATAGGAATTTATAAAGGAAGAGAATACATTTTTKTAGTGTTTTTAATTGCAAATGAAGGGGACTGTGACTCTTAAGACATCCTACCATTGCGATTTCAGCATCTGCCCAGGTGATGTTCGGTGTTGCTGTTGCAGGACGAATCAGAGTCGTGGGGAAGAAGAGGTTGTGTGGTCCTGAAGCAGCCAGGTACAGRGTCAAGGCCAAGTTGAAAGGCAAGGTGAGAACAGGCAGGTCCCACTTAGAGAAAACTGCACTTAAAGCGCTGGTGAAAATAGGGCTGAAAGAAGAATAAAATTAAGCTTGTCAGAGGGGCAAAAATCACACCAGAACCACACTCAGCAATAAACGCAGCTGCAGGAAATTTGGTCCATTTAAAACAAACRAAAAAGCAAACCAAACAAAAARACCCTTCTCCTCCYTCTATATTTTTAATTTCCTCAATCTTTCTGATCAAATCAGAGACAGAAAAGGTCACTCCATAAATTTGCTCCCCCTCCAAATGCAATTATCAATGTACAGATTCCTGTCATGTTATGTTAGCATGTATGGTGAATTTGGTAAATGTGAAGGAGACCGGATCCAGTGCTTTAATGGAGTTATTCCCCAGCTCAATCTCAGTGTTTACCTTTTATTTTTAGCACCTGAGGTGGACTGGGACTATGATACCCATGCTGGGTCCGAGTGAACTGTGMATGAGGCTGTGTGCCCTTGCTCAAGCTTGTGGGTCAGCAGTAACAGCTGACACCAAAGTGACTGTAACACCACATGAAATTCAGGCAGACAAATTACATGTGTGGTTTTAGCAATCTGCAGCTAGACATTTTGGGGTCAAAGACCAGGTTTCAAAATTTTTGCTGGCCAAATACCTAGCAGACTATGGTATCATATATACGAGTAAAATATTACTAGTTGTTTGTTTTGATTAGTTTCAACCATCATGTCTTGGGACCACTGAACAGCTTCTGTGCTTGGGGAAGTAAATTTTCATGACACTTTTATATGGTGACTTAAATAGATGAAACACTTGTGGTTGATGATGGTAGGAAATAGTGAAAATAATGTTCCTCTTGAAACAGAAATGAATTGATGCATCACAGCAAAATGACTCACATTCAGAACATTGAATTACACATGATCAGCCACTGATTTTTGTTTTCCCCAATGGGATTATTTGTGATCATGTGGATATTTTTATTTGTTTCTAGATTACATCTGAGTTTAAAAGTGTAAATAACAGCACAGATTTAACAGTACATATGTGTTAGTTGTGTTGCCTTTCCACTGCTGCCTGCCTAGAAATGCAGCAGCTCAGACTCATGTGTGGGGACTCTAGGGGTGGAAGGAGAAGAAGAGGAGCCATCTGTCTTACCAGGTCATGGACACCAGTGCCACAGGCAGGAGGAGCCACCAGTTGTAGTCTCCATCAGCAGAGAAGACAGCCATCAGCAATCCCACCAGGACCCCGTTGTATCCATACAGGCCTGCTGCTATGGCTGATCTGTGGGGAGGGAACAGCTGTCCTGAARCCCTCTCCCCTGAGGATGCTTTTCTCATATCAGCCCTCCCTCCCCACCCAGCTGTGGCTCTGTTTGGGGATGATCTGCTGGAACTCATCCACCGAAATTCGATTTTTTATACCTGGGTCAGCACCTACCCTCCCTTCTGCAGGTTTGTCCAGTGTCCCCCTGCACCAAGTGCAGCTGCTGGGAGATCYCTCTGGTCCTACCAGACCAGATACGTGCCCAGTCAAGGCTGGATCACACAATCACAGAAGATTTGGGTTGGAAAGAACCTTAGAGACCGCCTTGTTCCAGCCCTATGCCATGGGCAGGGACACCTCCCACTAAATTCACACTTCTCATCCACACCGAACATCTAACACATAAATCAGCACTGAAGTGGCCACCTGAGGGGGAAAAGCATGGATTTACCTGTCCTGACCCAGAATAAGTGCTGTTAAAGTTGAGACAAGTGTTCCCACGCATCCTGTGAGTGTCCACCATGGGTTCTGCAGCAGGAGCCCGGCCAGAATGACCAGCCCAGTGAGGGGGTTGTTGACAAACATCACCTGGGATATCCCACGCAGCACCCAGTCCAGGAGCTGGATCACGAGGGGTTTGTCTGGAAAAGATCAAATCCAGCACTAAAACAAGCCCCCCAAAGTCTGCAGATGGTACTGATTTGGGATGTATTTTTGAAACTCAGGAAAAGTTTTGGCAGTGGGACTTGGCACCACGGCTGGAGCAATGAATCAACAAGACTGTAAAACCTGACAGGGATTTATTATGGTCCACAGTGAAGGCTTACAGCTGGAAAACTGAGATGAACAGTGAGGTTGCCAGAACCCYGTGTTATAAAGTACCCTGGACCAGATTCATATGAACCAGCTAATTTATGATGTCTGTGGCTCAGATGGCAAATCGTGTGTGTATCCCACTGCTGATTTATTACAGGGACCAAACACACCTACCTATGTGTAATTTAACTTCACAGTGGCATTAGGCTTGACAGAAACTGCTCAGCTGAAAGGACATGGAGTGTTAAGAAGAATGGCAGAGCACAGAATAACCATCCAGGGCTATGTTCTGTGGGACTAAATTCACTTTGTACATGGCATGCTGGGAGGTAAATGTCATCTCAGACATCCCCAAGATTTAAGCACTATGTGGATCTCTGCACAAAGCTGATTTTTTTCCCCCTACAAAACGGACATAAATCAGGGTAGAGGTMGTTTCTATACCACTCTAACTTGAATCACATCACTAAGAAGTTAGTTATTACTCCTTTGATGTACTTTTTTTTTTTTGGAATCTGCTGTCATTAGTCACAATGAAGTAGGTTTACCTTTCAGCCAGGTTCCAAAATCCTTCATGTCTCCAGTGAGGTAACCCACAGCTCTGCAGAAACTCTTCCCACCTGTGCTCAGTGGATTCTGCTTCACTGGCATTCTTTCCCCCTTGGTTTCTACCTTGACATCAACACAGTTTTCCATGTTGGTGTTCTGAACCTTTGGTAAAATCCAAGGGAAAAGAAAAAAAAGAGAGTTCATTACAATGTCTTTTTCTGATCCCTGTTTATTCTCTTTGCCACATTACTGCTCACCACATGTTACTTTGGAACCAGAAAGAGGAAAATCCTTACTCTGAGCACCTGATTCTTTTATGTCCAKGAGCACATTCCCTCTTCATGTTCCCTGTCCTCCCAGACTTCCATGCAGTTACAAGGAAATGTCTCATTTATTAAGCTTCTCTGCTGCTTAACCCATACTTCCAGTTTGAATTCACCCATCAGCCATCAATAATAGGCACTAAATTCAGTTTTATAATCACCYATTGGGATCAGTTCAGCCTTTCTCATGAGCACAGGCTTAGCCTGGGGTTGTCCATGSTGCCTTATTCCATAGCTCACATGCATTCATGCATTCCTTTTTCTCATTTGAACTACACTTTAAGCTGACCAAACTTCAGAAGTACCCAGCATTGATTCAAGAGTTTGATGCCAGAATTCACAGTTCTTGCTTTTCACTCTGCCTTAGTCATGTTGCTTTCTTCTCTGCTGAGACAATTTTGGGGACTGCATKTTGGAAGCTGTAGTAAGAAACCCTCAGAGACGAATGAAAATACACTTATTAAATTTACCAGGTGCTATAAAAAATTTTAATAAGGTGGGGGACTGTTACAGGCCCAGCAAAGGTGTTTAGGCCTATATAAGGTGTTTGTGGTGCAGGACTGGGAGATGGGGTCCCCTTTGGGACACACACCCTTTGCATAAGGGGTTGCTGGAATAACCTTTGGCACTTCATACAGCCTAGACAGCATTGTTCAGACACTGGATCAGAGGCTTACACCTAACAGTAAAAATCAGTGCCTATAGCTGGTTCATTGTTTGTCTGAGAGACAATTCTGAATGTGAAGTCATCAAATAAATAAAAAGCCCTGTGCCTGGAGCATACTCTCTTTCCTGAACTAATTCTTGGTGATTATCAAGCAAACACCAGACAAAGTGTGTTGTTGTGTGAATACAGAACCAGTGGTGCTTCAGGTCTCACTGGTGAGTGCCAGCTTGTGCAAGAAAGTAATGAATTTATATTGGGAGCTGATAGTCTAAATAGGATGATACAGACACATAGGTCTTGTGTTAGTTCTTGACTCTCTCAAAACTTTATTAAAGGCCTTGTAAACAGTGTGGGGAGAGAACCCATAGCTCAGAAACACCAGTGCTGAGTGCTTAAACTGCTTCACCCCTGGGCATTGCACTTCCAGACCCTCCAGTGTGGTTAAGCAGCTCTGAGTCTGTGTTGGGGAAAGCCTGGTCAATGCACCATTGGTTAATCCTGGCCATTTTCTTGCTYCTGTGGTACTGGAGGGATGGTGGTGACATTTCAGGAAGCAGAAAATATTTGCACAAAAAAAAATGGACATTTTCTGCCTTCTGGAAGAGCTCAGCTAATAAAAGGATGGGTTCCATATGAGAAGCTGATTACAGAACCAGTAAGTACAGAAAAGTATTGAGTTTGGCTTTATGTAGGACATGAAGGTAAGGACCTGGAATAAAAAGGCTAAGGAAGAAGAGGAGGAAAGAGTGGTGCTAGGGATGGTGTCTTGATACAGGAAGGCTTTTTTTGGGTCTGTTATAACTTATTATGTTAATTCATTGACCTTCACTTTTTTCACACTTTTTTCTGGAGTAAGTACATTCTGGAATAGAATGTACTTTCAGTTAAATCAAAATTTCCAGCCAAGATAAACACTCCATTTGGTGAAAGTGCATTTACATTTTCCTTTCAAAGGACCTCCTCTTTGTGCAGGTTGGGCTTTCCCTGTTGCTAACCTGTAAAACAAAGTGCTGCTGCAGTGCAGAGCAATGCTGTGAGACCCTGGGTATTCCCCTGCATGGTGAGTGAGGAGCTGTTTGCACTCAGGGGTCTGCAGAAYGGGGTGTAATGTGCATGTGAAGTGTTGCAGTCACTCTCCACTCCACTTGTACAGTGGAGATAAAAAAATGGATGAGACTGAGGGCCTGAATTCACCAAAAAATGGATGTATTGCTTTGCCATKTAAAGGCAAAAGTGAGCTGGCTGTGCTCCTCTGCCCTTTCCACGGGCAGAARTGAAGCCAGCTCACTGCAGCTGGCACGGCAATCAGACCAGGTGACCTGGTGAGTCACTTGCACTAACCTGTCTCCAACTTCCCACCCAGTGAATGCCCAGCGAGTTCCGGAGCATTCCGAGTCACAGAGGCTGCAGGGTGATCCTGGTCACCTTCTGTCCTGCAGGGCTGCTCACCTCCTGTTCATTATGTCACAGAATCATAGAATACTTTGTGCTGGAAGGGAMCTTTAAAGCTCACCYATTCCAACCCCTCAGGCACTCCCATTTGAGCTAGGCATGGGTCTCTAGAGGGACCATGGGAATTTCATTGTTCTGTAGAGCTTGTGGTGAGTGACCGGACAAGGGGCAGTGGCTGCAAACTGAGAGAAGGCAGGGTTAGATTAAACATCAGGAAGAAATTGTTCCAWGCCAGATTCCCTGTCAGAGATTTCCCAGAGAAGCTGTGGCTGCCCCTGAATCCCTGGAAGTGTTCAAGGCGAGGCTGGACAGGTCTTGGAGTAAACTGGGATAGTGGAAAGTGGGATAGTGGAAAGTGGGATAGTGGAAAGTGTACCTGCACATGGCAGGGAGTGGGACTGGATGAGCTTTAAAGACCCCTTCCAACCTCAACCATTCTGTGACTTTTTTTATGCTTAGGGAGAATGAAACCATTATTGAACAGCCTCCTCACCTGCAGGGCAGCCAGGTGGGAAGTGGGTGTAGGCCAAGAAAACCTYTGGTTTGGGATGGGGTCCTTATGACACAGTAAAGACCCAGATCCAGCACCACTGGTTTTTCATGACTTCCCTGAGTCCCTTCCCAGGCACTGTGTGGGGGCTGCATCCTGTCTGAGGGGGTTTCGTTGTCACCACAGCCCTGAGGCTTGTCCCATCTGTTCAGAAACACAAAGTATGAAGGACGTGCACTACTTCCACTGAGTTGTCCAATAAGAGCATAAAGAGGTAGTGAAACGCTTGGAAACTGGTACCAGCATAAACTTTTYTAGGCATTTTTAGTGATTTTACAAAGCAGTACCTACCATATATATGCACAGATTAATGATTTGTTAACACAGTACGTGGCTTCAGGGAGTAGGCGATAGCAGGAATTTAGGAAAGGAGAGAATACAAAAGGTGTCTTATCTCAGAATTGTGGGTATGTTCAGAGAATTTTAACACAGTGATATCTGAATAATAATGCAGACTGAAGTGTACATGTTCTGATGGGGATTTCATGTGTGCTGGTCTGCAGCAGGTCTTTTGAAGACCTGSAGCTGAAGTTATGCAAACACATGGTTTTGACTGAAAGCGTTATTTTTCCTTAGTGCACAAAGCAAGGAAATGGAAATAATTGCAAAAGGAGTGTTTTGCTGGAACAGACTGCTTGGCTTCTGCAGGGGGGTAGGTTTGGTAATTTTTGTATTCTTGATTTCTATTAGTCCAGGGAAAAAAGAAAAGAATTAAAGACTAAGTTCTGTTCTCAGACAGGCAGCTTGGAGCACACTGCCTCGTCTCACATTAACCTCTGGAGAGGTGTTCCAGCCCTGCAGTGCAAACTCCCAGTACTGGTGTGCAACTGGTGAGATACAGGAGCAGCAGCAGAACCCTGGCAGAGCCAGTCTGAACACACTTTTCATCTCAGTGCTGCAAGTGCAAGTGGTCTGTCGTGTGCTGTAAGCGCAGAGAAACTACTGAAAACCATTTTCACGGGAAGTGAGAGCTTCCCATGAAACAAAGCAGAAAACATAGAAGATGTTTCTCTTTTCTAAAGATGAAATCAYCACAGGGCCGAGATGTTAATCTACCGTGTTTTTCTAATCATCCTTTCAGAGTTAATAAATGTCCTGTAGCAAAGTGCTGACGTTATGCAACCCCGTGTCTCCCTAAATCAATTTTCCTTCCACTGGTGTGCACTTCCCCCCTGTCAGGCCATACCCGCAGCGTCCCAGTCATGCCTTCTAAAGCTGGGCCTGCCCTCCTGCAGCACCTGGCCCTGCAAACACTCCTTTATTCACCTGCTGAGGAGGASACAAGCCTGGCCACAGGTTGGTTTTGTGTTGTGCATGCTAAGAGCAGTGATGTGCTTGCAGCTGGGAGAGGGACAGAGTTTTTCGTTTGGCTGATTAATGTTCCAGGGAATGGGCGCTTCCAAGCTTGGACATGGCGCTTTTACCTGTGGAAATGCAGCAAAGCTGTCAATGCTCTCTCTCCTTTCTGGAATTTTCCTCTCTCCCTGCCAAAATCCAGGTTTCTCAGAGGGTTTAATTTATGGTGAGGYATTTGTTTGTGCAGGGACCTGCTACCGCACAATCGCAGCCCTTGTATCTTGCATTCTCTGAATTGTTGCTGTGAAGTCTGCGGGCAGCCAAGCTCTGTGAGCAGCCTGTTTTTAGAGGAATTCCTGCATCCAAGCACAATAGGAGGAAAGGGCCAGACTCTMAGCAGCTCTAATTCCAGCACAGCCCGTGTGATGTTACCAGGGGTGTTGTAAAGCTGGATTAATATTGTGTTAGGCATAGGAACACACGCAAGCACAAGCACAATCCTTGAAACAGGTTATAATGCACTTGACCCTCACTGGAAGAAAATAGCTCAGGTTCTCCCATAGAAGATATATTTCAAAGTATTAGATCAAAAGAAAGCTTACACCTCAGATTCAAATATTCATTAAGCTCACATGCAATTCAGTTTTCAGAGACCTATCTCTGAGGGACAGAGAAATACAGAGACACTATCTCATCAGCTGTGTATTATTACTATCTGGGCATTTTCATTTGGCAGAATAGAAAGGCAGTRAAAGGAAATGTTGAAGAGTTCTGGTTATTTCTTTTAAAAATTTATTTCTTTTCTCTATTTCCTCCAAGGCTTGGCCACCTGGGCTATGCAGTACTAATAAATCCTCACCCTGCTAGAAACTGCTTGATAACTCATATTCTTGTGCTCCTCCTGAGCCTCGGCTGCTCTCCTTCAGCAGGGCTGCTCAAATGCTGCTTGCCAGGTGTTTTGAGGGAAAGACCCAGGTAAGTCAGTAACAGGGTGCATTAAAAGGAAAGAACAGAGTGCTCTTACCTCTCAGACGAGCTTGGGAGGAGCTGTAGGTTTTGCTGGTTAGGCCAGGAGGAAAGTAGGGAAAAAGAAATTGTCCCACCAGCTTATATAGGCTAGCATGGCTCCTGTCCTGATATTACTGATTTGTTTCTCCTCCCACTTAGTGAGCTCCAAGTGAATGTTAAGAAAGTTTCCCTTTGAATTCTCCACCTTTCCTCTTGCTCTGTCCTGGGTCTCTTGCCAACAATCTATCCAAATGTCCTCTTTCCTGCTGGATTTTTTTTTTGATGTGTTTTTTCGTTTTGTGGCTTTTTTTGGTTTTGTTTTGTTTTTTTTTTTGTTGTTTTTTAAAAAAAAATAATTCTCCTTTAACTTTGTCCTTTCTCCTTCTCTACCACTTAAAATAACAGAAGATTTTAAAATGGACTCTCAATATACCTGAGCTTGACCTTGAGGTCATCCTCAGCATTATCTTCCTTATCCAAAACAACTTAGCATCCTTCCCTATCAAAATTCTGACCTGGGAATGTGCAACACAGCATTTTGTGTTCAGCAGCCTGTCAAGTTTTCCTGTTTCTGGGTACTTTCAGAAGAACTGTTCTGTTAATGAAATGCAGTGGAAGACCTTCCAATGTTTAATTGCTTTTATATATTATTTGAGAAATTCAAGGGGTATTTTTCTTTCTTTTTCTTTCTTTTCCTTTTTTTTTTTTTAACCTATYCTCCCCATCTCACTGGAGGAATCTGAAATATCAGAAGTGTTGCATATTTGAGAGGTTTATAAGGCTGTGAAAGTGCTGCAAATGACAGAGAAGAGGCTGGAGAGGGAAGTCTTGAATAGTAATGCAGGAGAAAGGGCAGAGAAGAAGATGGTGAACTTAAGGGACCTTATAGGCTAATTTAAGCCATAGTAGAATTCACTTTAGGACTCTTTCACAGCGATGGCTGAGAGAAGCAATCTTGCAAATTGATCTGGGTGCTGGAGAGAATGGTTTATTGTTAAACCAGAACCCATCTAGCTTTATGACTTTGCTTCTCCCAGCCCTGTGGAAGCAGCCTCAGCATGCACATGAGCTGGAGGGRTATTATTCTCCCTGCACTCACTCACAGGGTGCAGCTCTTTTGATGGAGTTGTTTTTAACAGCAGGCTGGATTTTTTTTTTCTCCCCTAAGAGGAGGGCATCTGATGTAAGCTGTCAGCTTAGCATTGCTGCAAGAGCTAGTCTTCTCTGATCAAACAGGCAGCAGCCCTTGTGGGTGAGCCAGACACTGCCACCCTACGCCTTTGCACCCAGCAGAACATGAAATTTTGCAGGGGAAGCTGCCTCACTCTGGTGCAGTTAACATATTTTCCCTCTACCATTAATTTCTCCTCGGGCTGCCTTTGCTTTCTGACTGGTGAAATGAATCCTTGCATGTCTGAAGAAGGGAAATGCATTGCGTGATTTGGATGGGAGAGCCTCACAGGGAGTCTGTTCAGACTGAGTTTTGATCTTCACTCCTCTCATATTTCAGGAGTGCCCAGACCTGGCTTCAAATKATTTCAAGCAACATCTTTTCAGCTCTCCCTCAAAGGGGCAGGCAGGGCTCACTCCTGGCTTGTGCTGTAGGGTATTTCTTTCCTCCAGGGAATCCCAGATTCACAGAATATTCTGAGTTGGAGAAAAAGAATCATCGAGTCCAGCTCTAGAGTAAATGGCCCCTWCAGGGATTGAACTCAGCCTTGTCCATGTTAGCACCATGCTCTGACCAGCTGAGCCAATTCTGGGTGAGGGAATGGAAAATGAGGAATTCCAGGCGAGTTATTGGGAATGGGAGTGGGAAACAAGAGGATGTTACTGGGAATGGGAGTGGGAAACACGGGAATCTGAGGGAGTTACTGGGAATGGAGAGGGAGAAATGAGGATTTAACTGGGAATGGGAATGGGAAATGAGAAATTCTGGGTGAGTTATTAGGAATGGGAAATGTGGAATTCTGGGTGAGTTCCTGGGAATAGAAAACATGGAATTCTGTGGGAGTTATTTGGAAGAGGGGAGGGAAATAGGGAATTCTGGGTGAGTTCCTGGGAACGAGAAATGAGGATTTGGGTTGGTTACAGAATCCCAGAATGTYTTGSRTTGGAAGAGACTTTAGAGCCCATCTCATTCCACCCCCTGCCTTGTGCAGGAACCCCTTCCACTATCCCAGGTTGCTCCAAGCCCTGCCCAACCCAGCCTGGAACACTTCCAAGGATGGGGCAGCCACAGGCTGGSACTGTGCCAGGGCCTCCCCACRCTCACAGGGAACAGTCTCTTCCTAATATCTGATCTCGACTGCTCTCTGTCAGCATGAAGCCACTCCCACCTGTGCTGCCCCCGCCTGTACAAAGGAGCCAGATTCAGGACTGCTCTGTCTGATTCTGGTGCCTTAATGAGCTGCTTGGCAGGTTGGAGCGACACACAGAGAAGCCAGGGGCTGTGGGGTCAGTGATGGATATCTCGGAGTGGAGCATTGTTTGGGTTATCAGAGCTGGTTAATCAGTAACAGGATCACAGTCTGCTGATGCCCGTGTGGGAGTGAGGCCCCTGGCAGAGCCTGCTCTGGGATGGAGGCAGAGCAGGGAAAGCCTCCAGTGCCATGTGACAGATCTCTGATCCCAGGCRCAGCCAGCTGCTGGAGAGGTGGATGCAGGAATGACTCCCTGCAGCTGTGTGCCCTAGGAAAACCCTCCTGGTTGCCTGAGGACTGACATTCCCCCTGCATAAGATTGGTGTAGAAAGGTGGGAATGATAGAAAACCTCSCAGGTGTAACTCAGTGCCAGTTCTGGTGCCCAGCACTGACCTCCAGTGCTGTAAGTGATGTAGGTATCCTCTGGGGTTCTAGGCGGGAAAACTGAACTTGCAGTGGCCATTCCTAGGAAAAGGACTGAGATGTGCCATGTGTTTGTCATGTAGTTGTCACTTATCACCTGCCTGGGAGCGGGCCACCAGCCCTGGGAGACCGGGTAAATGTGTGCAAATTGATCATGCAGGKGACACAGGGGACTAGAGAGTTTCCTCTTGATTTTTGGCACGTGTGAAGATCACTTGGTGCTGAGGACAAGGCAGCTGGTGTTGGTGTCTGACAGCCAATCTCTGTGTGATTTAGGTCTAAATCTGTGACTTACCAGCTCTCTGCTGGGGAAGATGCTTGATGTTTCCTCTTCTGTACTCTCTGGGAGGGTGTCTCTGAGAAGATCCCTTGGACCAAGCCCAGTGCTTGATGTGGTCAGAACCATGTCACCACTGGATCTCAACCAGACACAGCACCAGAAAAAAGCTGAATGATCCCTGACTGGTTTAGCTCGCCCGGCAGGAGCTGCCTGCATCAGCTGGGTACAAAGCTTGAATTGGTCAGCTGTGCCAGGAAAGATTCTAATGGCCCTAATTCAGCTTCACACACTTTGGCTTCACTCCTTTCTCAAGCCTAAGTGGCCTTGAAGTGGTGCATTAAAACCACTTGGTAGCAGATTGGCTTTCACTGCTGTTTTTGGCTGTACTCCTTGACTCGGCTGTTACCAATGGGAATAGGCCTGCTCAGGGAGCTGCATCAGCTCTTGGACTCCAACAAATGCCTTAACATGGTGTAAATCCATGTATAGAGCTTTGCAGGTGGCTAAGCCCCAAGTCCTGGTCTGCTTTTGCCAGGCTGGGGTGTGGATATGTGATACGTGACCAGTCTTTGGGAGAGAAAGGGAGAGATCCCTTCCCTGGAAATGCTGACAGCATTCCTCCTAATTCAGCCCACAGAGATATTGGCTGTCTTGCTGCAAGGACACCTTGCTGCATTGTGGTCACCTTGGTGACTACCAGGACCCTCCAGGCCTCTTCTGCCATGCTGCTTTCCAGCTGGAGGGCCGCCAGCATGTACGGATGGAATTGCTCCTCCCCAGATGTGGGACTCCACACTTCTTCTGGAACCTGAAGGGGTTCTTGTCAGCCCATTTTTTCCAGCCTGCTGACAACCTCTGGATGCCAACATAGCCCTCTGGTATACTCAGCATTACTTGAGTTTTGTGCTTTCCCCAAATTTGCTGAGGATGCTCCAACATTCTGATCTTTAATTAAGAAATTAAAGTTATTATGCCTGGCTTGCACCACTAATGACTGGCTTCTATGTGTAATTTGTGCCACTGATTATAACACTTTGAGCCCAACCATTCAGACAATTTTCAATCCGACTTCACATTTACTTAGCCCATACTCCATTAACTTGTCYGTGAGGATGTTATGGAACAGAGTGTCAAAATAAGGTGATGCTCCAAATTTGCTACAGCGAGGTAAGGGACTTTTGCAGCTCACCTGAGCTGGCTGTGAGCAAACCTAATGTTTCACTTCCASAAGTACTGCCAGTCTGTAGTTCTTCTGGAGGTGTGTGGAGAGCTGGCAGTGGTGGTGGAAGTGTGGCAGGAGTGAGAGAGAGCCCATGTCCTGGCTGGGGACACAGCTGCTCTGGCCAGCCATGSTCTGTCCTGTCCCACAGGCTGGAGGAGCAGGTCAGACCCCACCAACATCTGTGGCTACTTTGCTTTTCATCATCTTGTTTTTAGGAGTGAGTGAAGAGTGGAAAAATCTGTTTCAGCACAGAGCAYCACAGGGTCTGTCACAATCTTGGACTTGTTTGCTAAGAGCAATAGTTTTGGGTTTATACAAAGCCAACAGCTAGATGGGAATGGGAAGTTTCTACCCTGCACTTTGGCCTGTAAAACTCTCTAGAGAAAGCTGCTGTTAGACATTCCCCTGTGTGGCAGAGGGATGGGGCTGGGTACAGACCGTGCTCTGCTCCAGTGTCCATCTCCCTCTCGTGGTGTGACTCCAGCACAGCCACATGTGCAGCTGTGGGAATTGCAGCAAATATTCAGATCTCCAGTTTCAGAGGGCTCACAAACAGCAGTTCCCTTGCCCTGGCACAATCCAAACTCTTTGTGTYCTATCTGCTGCTCTGTGCACTGCCCTTAATGATGTATGATCCCAAAATTACCAGTTCTCCTAATGCATACACATCACCTTCCCTCCTCTTCCTACCTGCTCTGGAGATCCACTGTCCTTTCTGTCCACCTGGACATGCTCTCATGACTCACCTTCTCAGTCCATGCTGCTCCAAGGGTGCATAAGTGATACCTGGAAACAAGCTTATTGATTAGGAGTGGCAGTCTCTGTATCCTGGGACAGGAGTGGGGCAGGAATGTGTGAAGAGCAGGTTGTAGTTGTCTTACAGCTAGAGTAGTGTGTAAAAAAGCTCTGCTCTGTCCTGGCAAAATAAGTGGCATCTTCAGAGAGAGGTGCAGACTCTCCTCCTGCAGGCTGGTGCTCTGAGTGCTGGGGTAGAAAGCAACTCCTCTATTTCAGCTGCAAGTTTATCAAGGTGTTTGTTCAAAATGTTGTGGCTAATGGGAGGGGGGAATTGTTTGGAAAGGCACCAGTTAGCCAAGGCCACCACATGCCAAAGACTGCAGGGGTGGTCCAGCAGTTTGGTGATGAGGAGCTGCCCCCTGGAACCATCCCATTCACCAGTGCAAGATTCCCATGGTGTCCTGCTCAGGAAATGTGTCTGAGGCTCCAGGAAGGACCAGGCACTCATGTGTGTCATGAAACCCAGTGAAATACAGGTCAAAGAAAAGCCCAGTGCATTATTCTGGCTGGTTCCCCTTGTTTGGTTTTGTGTCCCTTTCCCTTTTACAGTCAGCTGGATCATTTTTCCTGGAGCAATGGACATTTCTCCAGGCTGGTCTGGCTGCCTGTGGTGATGAGATTGAGTAGCAACTCCTGGGACTCAGGAGCTGAGAGGGAGAAAAGCTCTCTGGTTCATGCCTGAGTGTGAGCCTCAAGGCTGTTAGTTTTTCTGGTCATCTCTAGCATGGCAGACTGGATTATCCACATTGGAATCACAGCATTATAGAGCAGCTGTTCAGAGAAGAGCTTTGAGATGATTGAATCCAACCATTATGTTGAATCAGTCTGAAATACTGGAGGGGTWTGAAAGCCTGAGGTTGACTGTATTGCTGTATTTCAGTAAAGATGGGACATTGAAACTGAAATAATTCTAAGTTTCAGCTTCAAACYCCTCTGCTGTTCTCCTGGCTCCAAGGAAAAGCCCAAATTCAAAAAGGCTCTTTTTCTAAACCTACCTCAAGACAGCAGGATGCTGTTAGAAATAACAAAGCTGGCCAGACTTGCCTCTTTTTACGACACAAGGCAAAGTGTTTCTCTGCTTCTTCATTTACTTTTGCAATTTGAGAGTCAATTCATCTGCATCCACTCTCAGCTTAATAAACTTCCCTGCCCTTTCTGCTTCCCTTGCCCTGATGTAGGGCTGTGAGTGTCACCCAGGGTATGGCTGCTTCCAAGGAAATAATCCATCCTCACAAAGCTGTGTGTTGTAGGAGATGTATGTGTTAGGCCTTAACATAGAGCAGAATGCTATAATTTTTCCAGCAAGAAACTCTTCCAGCCTATAAATCCCAGTGATTACTACTTTCTTGCCAAGTAGTTCTTACTAAAAGTGGAAGATGCTGATCAACAAGAGAAAGAGGACTGGTAGCATCCAGAAATGAAGCATCAGACAGTGGAAACAACTGAAAATTAATAGTCAGTGCAATAGATAGAGGGAGAGTTACTCTGGCTGTAGGTAGTTACAGGATTTTGCAAGTGACATGTTCATGCACAAACACAAACAGGTATAAATCCATTTGCAAAAGATTTCACATTTTGGGGTAGGCAAAAGAAAAAAAAAGTCATATMTATTGGGTAACAGTTTCTGTGAAGGAAGATGTTCTAAATGTGATTTAATTTGCACAAGTGAATTAAGCTCACTTGGCAACAGCAAGAAACCATTGCTGGCTGACAGTTTGTCATCACCTCTGACACTTTTGTTCTCTCCAAAGACAGGAAGTCTCTACCTGATTTCTGGCTGAGTGGTTCTGCAGAGCAGAGATTTTTGGAAGACAGAGCAACAGACCTGTCAGCACTTGGCTGAAATGAGGGAAGTGTGGAAAAGCAGTGTCAGGTACAGGACAGGGTGTGCCGGRGGAAAAATACTCCAGACCATCCTGAGCTGCACAGGTCAAGGATGCCTCTGTGTCTCTGCCTTTGCCTTTTGCAATTCAGTGCACAGCACAGCTTAATTTGCAAGGGCTGGAATGTGCTAAACAGCCCCAACAACTGTGCATTTTGGGTGGTGACACAGCTGGATGTTTTTGGAAGGGCTCCTGCACACACTTGGTGCTTCAACCCTGCTGTGCTGTGTGATGATGCACATTTTGGGAGCTGGGATTTGTGTCTGCCTCAGCTGTCCATGCAAAAAGCTATCCCTGGAGGTGGATGTGAGGATGCAGCTCCATGAGACTTCAAGCTCTTGAATGCACAGATGTTACTGAGTGCACTCAGGAGCTGCTGAATGACAAGTCAGAGACACCCAAACTCATTGCCAGGCAAAAGGTGGTGGGAGAAGCCTTTGCTTCCCACACAGCCATCCCATGTCTTATCCCACCACTGGGATGTGTGAATTCCAGCTGTGGCAACAGCTGTAGGAATCTGTAAAAGCCCCCTGAGAACTGTAAAATCAGCTGCAATCAAGGGCTTGTTTCCTGTTTGAACTACTTCCATCTCCCAAATTAAAACTGATGTAGAGGAAGAGGGAGTGAGGGAAAGCATTCAGCAAACAGGTTTCCCCCTYAGAGTGGTGACATTTCTGCAACCCTGGCAAATGTGATCTACAGAAAACCTAAATAATTCTGCAGTATTGGACAAGATGTCTGTCCTTGTAGACTKGAGATGTCTGGCACAGACAGAGCACAGAGCAACTCCCCAGCAACTGGATATTTTTAGGAATTATCTTATTCTGACAAGTTTTGAAGTTTTGGGTTTTTCAGCTTGTATGAAGGTTCCATGTTGCTCAGCTGCCCCTCTGGAACACAGAGCCCTCCCTGGTATTTTCTGGTGCCTGCTGGGATGCTGGCTGGCTCCCTGTGCCAGCAGCCTAGGTGCTGGGGAGAGTGCTGCACACTCTCCTTGTATCTGATGAYTTAATGCTCCTGAATCAGTGCAGGTCTGCACTGATTGCTTGCAGGTATGGGAAGAAGAGGTGTCGCGTTGCAGAAGGGCTGAARAAAAGGAAAATATTTATTTTAAGCTCACAGCAATGTTGAATGGAACAAGGAGCAGGGCTCAGGCTCTGCAGCAAAGCAGCTCTGGTTGCTTGAGAGTAGAGGCCAACAGGGAAATCTGTTCACCAGACTTTAACCCACTGTGCTTTGCTGGCCTGGGAGTGCCATGCAGTGCTGCAGCCACTTCTCCCCATCGCTGTTTGGAAGCACAGCACTGGCTTTTCCAGGTCTGCACCTCCCTGGTGCCACCACCTCCTGTCGTGGTCCCCCTCTGTGCTGTTCTTCCCATCAGCTCTTGACCCCTGCAAGGAAGTGATTAGGTCTCAAAGAAGATCAGATGATGGAAACCAGTTTTAGAGTGGATGTCAGGACAAAGTTCATTGTGGAAAGGGCTGTCAAACACTGACAGGCTGCCCAAGGTGGTGATGGAGCCCCCATCCCTGGAAGGATTTAAATGCCATGTGGATGTGGCACTTAGGGACATGGACTAGTGGCAAGTTTAGSAGTGCTGGGGGAATGGTTGGAGTTSAGGATCTTAGAGGGCTTTTCCAGTCTAAAGGATTCTGTGCTTCTGTGAATCAGGAGGGAAACTTTGTGCTCCAGCAATGAGGATGCTCCAGTGCAGGTGGCAGCGTGGCTCTGACCTCTGCTGCAAATGTCCACYGGGAAAGCAAATCCCTTCCCTCCACCTTCCCTCCCTGCAGCTTTGCTAATTATTCAYGAGGAGTCATTACCAGGTCAGTCATCCTGGAGCCACCAAGAGCCAAGCCAAGACATCTAAAGGGCTTGCCCCAGCTTTTTCTGTATGAGTTCTGTGACTGATCTTACCAATGGAAGCACCTATGTCTACGGGAGAAGAGTTGAGTACTTCCTCTCAAAGAGAAAAGAGAAAAGTTGCCTTTATTTTTTTTTTTTTTTTTACTTTTAAGGGGTATGAGGCAAACGCAAAAGTAAGAAAAATTGTATTTGAAGCAATAAAGTAAGCATTTTTCTTGGAACTGCATAGTGTTTTTACTATTTTTTACATTGACCTCCACTTGGAATTGTCTTAATTCACTGGGGAGCTCTCTTGTAATTCCTTCACTTTGCTGAGTCTGATCTGCTTTCAAATTTTAGGAGGTTGGTTTTTTCATGTGCTATGGCTAGCCCAGGTGTTGGTTTGTACAGCAACATTTATTTAAWGCTGTTTAAGGTGGAGGTGAGCTGGGTGGAGTGATGACTCTAACTGCAGAAGAAACTTTTTTCCTCCTTTAATGGTCATATTTGTTTTATGTTAGATCTCTGGGAGCTGCCGCAAAGTTATTAGTCCCCCTGAAAACTGTACATTTTTTCTTTCTTAATGAAAATTTTTATAGAACTCTGTAGGTATCAGACTGCTGGGCTACCACTGATAGCTTCAGTTAGTGCTTTTATTGTCTGCTATTCCCTTGCAGGAGACACTTGATTTGTCTTGCCTGTTTTCAAGAATTATTAGTACTGGCTATAGTTACTCAAATCTTTTGATTAGCTAGAGACTTAAAAAAGCTGTTTATACTCTATTTTTTATGGAAGGCTTCAACTCTAGAAATTGCTTTACTAATTGATTTTAGGATGGATTTTCTTGTGGCTGAGGAATTAATGCCTGCAGTGGCACTTACATGACAAATCCTTTCCAATAGCCATATTGTGCCTAGGCTTCACTGTTATTTTTAGGAAAACAAAGAATATGTTTGGCAAACCTAACTGCAGTTGTGGTTTTTCTTTATGGTGAAGAAAAGCATTATTTGGCAGTAATTTTCCCAGTAACCTTGCATTTCTACTATTCAAATGTTTCTCYAACTCTGTGTATGAGCTAAATTAAACTGTTCATGAATAAGCTCTCCTAGTTTCTGTGTGCTTCATATTTTATTGACTGCTGTAGAGAGAAGGTCTTCAGACAGTTGTGTGTCACCTCTTGTGTTATTCTGTCTCTCTTTGTCTCTCTACAGCAGCAGCAACAGGGGGATGTCCCTGATCTTGCAGTTTGCAGTGACCTCGGGAGACTGCTTTGGTGCTAGCATTAATTTGCTGATATCACGGCTCAAAAGATGTCTTAGAAAAGAAAGGAGGAAGTAGGACCTAAATATTACCAGAATTCCTGGAATGGCCTCCCCTGTTTAAAAAAAATAAAATCTGAACGTAAACAACACCATGTTTTTGTCTCCCAGGATGAATTCATTCTTGGATGCTGTTCCTAGGGGACATTTAGAGGGGTGGCAGATGCTGGTGCTGCTGGATTTTAGGTGATAAAGGCGCAAATAATCCCATGAGCACCAGCCAGGCTCACCTTTTTAAAAAGTGGTTTTTGGAGGTGGGATCCCACCTGTTGAAAAATACTCACATGGATCTGCAAAACAGCCCTACATCATGAGGCAGAGAGGGCAGCTTCTGGTCTGAGTGTTTGTGGTTGCACAGTCCCTTTGGATTTTAAATCTTCACATCCCTTGRGTCTGTGATTTTAAACTGACCTGGTAAAACAACTTTAGACCTTTCTGTCAGACCTTCTTCACAGAGGTTTTGGCAAAGGTTCCAAATCCTCTGTGAGGAGAAGAGAATCCTCCTTAGGATTCTTCCTAAGGAGAAAATCCTCCTTAGGGCAGTTGGAGCTTCCCTGCTGTAAGGATTTTGAGGAGGCATAAAGTGGCAGCAGTGACCTTTGACTTGTTAATTTCTCAAGGTCTAATGGAAAGGATCTGCTCCTCTATGAAAAGGAGAGAAAGAACAGCCACCAGCAGTAAATGTTTATCCCATTCTTTACATGAAGCTTTTTTATTTCCCAATGGATGTGTGTAGGAATTCAGACTTGCTATCCTGCAATCAGCAGGAGAGAGAGATCTTCAATTTGCAAGACAGAAAATTATTCAAGGAAAAGAAGAATGTTTGATCACTGCTAGCTAGTCGCTCTTCAAGTCTGATTAAAGCATATATATTCATTGCCTTGGCACTTAAWGAGGAGCCAGGAGATGGCACCAGAAGTGCTACAGGATGTGCTCTGTAAGAATATTTACCTGTGTGTGTTGTAGCTGTTAAGAAGTATTAAATGGGTTAGACATTGATGGCACACAAGAAAGGAAGAGAACAGTCTGTTTATTTCACTTTCAAATATACATGCTCTTAATTTGAAGTGCAGCTCTTGACTTAGTTCTTACATTATTTATTATTATTAGACACCAATGCCTTCTCAGCATATTTATTTTGTTAAATTACACCTCTGAAATTAAATGCAGCCTCTTGTCAGCTTTAATGTTCTTCTGCCTATTCTTATAATTATTATTGATAAGAGGTGACTTTCAAGTTAACAGCCAGTGGATTGATAAGGCAGCTGTTATTATGTTACCTGAGTGCTTTTTGGAAAGCTTAGCTCAAGGGCAAACCGTGATTTCTCCAGTGTGGAATGCTGAATCCCCAGCCTGCATACTGCTGGCAAAAGTGGTGCTTGTGGCTGTGCTGTGCCTGAGTGATGTCTGAGAAGCTGCCCCCAGTCTGCCCCCAGGCTGCAGAGTTGTGGGTACCTGCAATCAGTGAGCGTGGCGGCTCTTGGGGGTGCACAGGGGGGTGCCCCCACTGTTAACTCCTGAGCCGTCAGAGGGTTTCTGCTCCCTTCGCTTCTGCTCTTCCCTCCTGCTCTCCGAGGCCCTTCTCCTCATCCTCAGGTAGTAGATCCGGTTGGCTTCTGGGTGGGTGACTTGGCAGAGGGGCATTTTGTAGATGGCCGGGTTCTGGGAGGTGATCAGCAGGAAGAGGAGCGCCGAGAGGCAGAAGGGCCAGGTGCACACTGGCAGCCCGAGCTGGCAGGGGACACAACACACACAGGGCACCACTTTTGGTACCGCTTTTTGGTCTCTCTGCTTATGTCTGCCTGTGGCTAAACTCTTCCATTTTGGAAGCTGGGAGGGCCTTGGTTTCCCTGAAGACACAGTGGGCASCAAAGGCTGATTCAGCTGGCCACACAGAGGTCTGATTTTCAGCTGSATGGCTGGGGCTGCACCAAGCATCTGACACTGCAGACCTCAGTCCTGTCAGAGGTGCAGCTTCAATACTGGTGCTGGATGGAACCTGGCACCAGCATTGAGGCAACTGAATCAGGCTCCAGAGCTGTCATCACTTCAGTGAAAAGCAAGACACCCAGCTTACACATGGACACTTGAATTCCCTAACAGAAGAGCCAAATCCTACCCTCTCTGTCCTGTAAAATATGTATGGAGAGTATTATTCAAGCATATTYCCTCTCCCCAATGATAATGTGACACTGGCGTCACATCCAGCCCTCAGTCCTCTCTGTTCCCCCACCTCTGGACCTGAATTGAGGTCTTCCAAAAGCMAGATCACAGGGACAAAAAGTGGGTGTCCTTTTTCCTGATGCTTCCCAAAAGCAGGTGTGCTTAAAGCAGCCCATATGTGGGGACCACATAGTACTGAGAGGGTGCCAGATGAAAATGTTCAGTGCATGAAGCTGCTAGTTCTATTATTTTTTTTTCTTTTAAGTTAGTAAATCAATGTAATTAAAATATGGTTTTGCTTTTATCTCTCAGATCTTAAAGAAGAAGCAGAGCCTGGCATTTCTGTCTTCACTCCTTTCTTGATTTGTCCAAATGTAATAACTTTGTACTTAAGARAACAGTCTCCCCCTCATTTTAGTTCTCATACCCAGTTCAAACATCAATAATATCTGTGGGCAGTGTTGGAGAAAGACCTTGAATGAAGAAAATGAAAATTTAGATCATTTGGAATTGCTGAAAGATAATGTTCAACTAAGTATCTAATCTCAAACCATATGCTGTTCCTGTAACTCACATATACMTGCACAGCCCTGTTGTGGATAACATGCTCCAAAGGTCTTTGAAATCTTATTATCAGTTATAAAGTCTTCAGGGGCACAATTCAGCTGACACAGGGTTTGTACAAGACCTGCCAGCTGGCTGCAGCATTCTCATTTCAGTGTTGTCAAAGCTGACATGGAGAATTTTGAGGCATTTCCTTAATGTTATATTTGAACAAATCAAAATGTAGTTAAAAAAAAAATAATTAAAGAATTCAGGGAAAACAGAAAACCCCACACTTACCACAGAGAGTGCATTAGCAAGGGCTGCTCCGGAGTAGGCACAAAATAATGCTGAGAAGACCAAAGAGAGCTCAGGATGAGGAAAACATTGTTCAATTYTCAATTCTCAAAAATAATAATAAAAAAACAAACAAAAAAACCCAAACAAAAMCAAAACAAATAAAAACCAAAACCCCAGCAACATTGTCCAAATGCACAGCAAAATATCCTTCCTGGTACCTAATGTGAGGATCACTGCTAGAGTTCAACAATTAGTTGAAATGTCCCAAGAGAAAATGGCCTTAAGTTGCACCAAGGGAGATCTAGGTTGAATATTAGGAAAAAATTTCTTCACAGAGAGGGGTGTCCCACCCCACAGCTGCCCAGGGCAGTGGTGGAGTTCCCATCCCTGGAGGGATTAGCAGCTGTGTGGATGTGACAGCTGGGGGTGTGGGTTAGTAGTGGTCTCTGCAGGGCTGGGGCCACAGTTGGACTTAATGATCTTGRARGTATTTTTCARCACAAATGATTCTGTGGCTGCATTTTGTTCTATCTGYTCTGTAGAGATGGGTGGTGAATGAAGAATATGGTTTTGTCAAGATGAAGAAATGGTGGCATTTCTTTTATCTTTAATTTCTTTTTATCTGGTAACAACCTGACCCACATGCAGTGGGAATTGCTGAAATTCTCCAGCAGGGCTGGACTTCAGAAATTCTCTGCCCTATGCCTTCACACCACAACCAGTTACCAAAGGGTCTCTTTGCACCAGGATGCCARAATGGCAGAACAGGAGGCAAGGTCAGGCACCCAAGGGTGAAGTCAAGGAAGGAAAAGCTACTGATAAATCCAGAAACTGTGCTCAGGACACTGAGATAAAGATAATTGGAGCCTGGGCATATCTTCACAGGAATGTCTTAACTGGGAAATTTCTCCAACTGTTCCCATAGTGCCTGGTTTTGGCTGCTGTTGGATGTGGGGTCTTTGGGTGGATGGGTTTTAAAATGACCTGGTGCAACAGCTCCCTTCTTATGAYGCATTTTCCCCAGTGATACATATAATTAGGAAAAGGCTGCTTCTATGAATCTGTTGAGTTGCTAACTGGTTAAACATGCTCATGGATTAACTTGTGCTCATTCCACAAACAGAACTTCCATCAAGGTCTAACACTCTTCTCTCTATGCTTGCACAATCAAGCCCAATGCTGATGCTACCAGAGAAAGCTCTTGCACAGYACCTATTTTTGGGACAGACAGGCTCTAACCCTGTGCTCCTGTCTTAGGTTGGAAATGCAAGATRTGRCTGGGGGTGTGTATTCTATCACCATCTGTTAGAGGTGGGGYAGTTATCTTCTGTTAATTGGGCCACCCTTTAAAACCAGGTGAGGCAGTTTTTTTCAATCTCTTCCACAAGCAATCCTCCCTCTGAAAAATATCTTCTGTTAATGCGCACTTGAGTGTCCCTGCATGGCTGATAAAATTCCATCATGCYATTGGAAGATGCTCTGCCCAGGGGGAGGAGCCAGGCATTCCTACCTGGATATAATCTGACACTGGGAACACTACAGCAGCCTTTGCCCACTCCATTGCCAGGGGAGCAGCTTTCTTCTCCACTGCATTCCTAGAGGAAGACCAGGCCTATCTACACAACCTTGGAGCTTCAGAGGAAATCTCCACCCTTGTGCAGGATCCCTGCTGCAGCAGAACCACAGCTGGCACTRCAGGAGGGCTGAGCCMCCATGGGATGGGGCTGGGACACCACCCTGACACACAGGGGGTCAGGGCCTGTTCTGACTCTATCAGTRTTGTTTTGTATTACTGCRTTTTATTTTCATTTTTTCTTTTAAATTTTAGTTCTTTCCTAATAATGATCTCATATTCCTACTCCCATATCTTTGCCTGAGAGCCTCTTAATTTCAAAATTACAATAATTTGGAGGTAGAGGGTTTGCATTTTCCATTTCAAGGGAGGCTCTCGCCTTCCTTAGAGGACACCTGTCTTTTCAAACCAAGACAGCTCCTCATAAGCTGCCCAAATGTTTGTCTTCCCTTTATGTAAAAGATACTCACCACAGGCAAGTGAGAGCAAATGKGTCTGCCAGGTCAGGGCGTAGAACATGCCCCCGATGGCAATGCAGGCCAGGGCACAGTTGTAGTTGTGCAAGCCAAGGTAGATGCTGTCAAAGGGGGATGCAATGCTCAGAGCTGCAGGACAAAGGCAAGGCTGTGAGCTCGGGTATGAGAGGAACATGCAGGAGGAATCTGTCGTCTCTTCCTCATAACATCGAGGTGGGTTTGTCTGTTCCCACACACGCAYACGCAGGAAAAGAAGGATGTCAAAGGAGGCTCATTATTTTGGAGCTCTGATAGTGTCCCTGTGGTGGAATTTSGCCCAGTCTCAAAGGTTTAATTCAGACAAAACTTCCTGTGTATTCACTGAGTGTGTTGTATCCACACACACAGGTGGAGGATCCAGCCAGAGTGTGGGAAAACCTCACCTGGGCATCCTCCTTACAGAAAGCTGGGCTCACACACACACTGTTTACACCTCATATATACCCTAATTTTGAATATCAGAGGCACAACTGCTTGTCTTTTGTGGGAGCAAGCAAAATTTTCCATTTTTTCCTAGTGACCTTTGTGAGATATGGTCTAGTTACTAGAGGTGGTCACTTCACCTGTGCAGTSGAAATTCTCCACAGGGATGGGAGCTGCCCCAAATTTGACCCCTCAGAAACTTCTGTAGGATTTCTCACAGGCTTCAGGAGYACCAGTGAAAAGGAGAGTTCAATATGTAGTGCACAGACTACTAGCAATATTAATGCATTTCCTTCTSTATTGTCCTCATCTGTCTTCTGTTYTTTCACCATGCTTGTCCCAGAAACTTTCCCCTGAYCTTTCCCTTCTAGATTGAATGTCACACCTCTACAAGACCTGCCATATGCTCTTAGCCATACAAATTGTGGACAGTTTTGTTTAAAATTGCAAATATAAGGCAGCTACATCATGTATAAAGTGCTTCACAGCACAGAGAAATTTTTGGGTCACTGCCTTTTCCAAGGAATCAGACTACACTTATTCTGTCATCTGTATTTATTAAAATTGGTCTCTTAAGTGGCATTAATGTTATCTAACCTCTAGGGTCTGSTTCATGTCTCTCAATATTGTTTCTCTCTGGTTAGTGGAGAGACAGGACATTTTTAGTGGCATTCATTTTCATATTTTGACAAATCCACAGCAGGGCTGAGCAAACTGCATCCCAGAAAAGTCTGTTTTTCTTCCTTGGCTGATTAGTTCTGGGGCAGACCTTTGCTTGTGGTCATCAKTTAAAACAATTGTGGTGGCAAGAAATCAGTTCTGAAAGTCTTTCTCCAGATTTCCTTATGATCTCCATTGGATTTATCACATCCAGTGGCTWGAGAGTTAAGTAAAGTGGAACAAACCACCTGACTGAGTTACAAATCTAACAAAAAATGCAAAGTTTAAAGAAAACCTGCTTCTGTTATTGCTTGCACTCTACTGTGTGACCTTTGCTAAGAGCTCTCAAATTTAGAGACAGTTTGAAAGATGAGAGTGTTGTCCCAACTACAGCCAAGCTGGTGCAACTTTAAAGTCTGGACAGAATCTGGCTTGGATCAAGATACCTTGATTGCAAAAATAATTTGCTCAGCATTTCTTACCTGCAAACATCCCCACGGCTGATCCAATCGCAGCATGCAAACAAATCAGTGGGGAGGAGATGAGCAGAGCCACAAGGAAAATCCCTCCAGTCCAGGGGTTTCCACAACCATACACTTGACCAATCCCAACTGGGATGGATTGTAAGAGCTGCAGCAGATGTCAGAAAAGGGCTTGTTATTTATTGTCTACCTGTGCCCTGAGGGACACAGCAGATGTTCTGTACARGCTATTGGCTGAAAAGGGAAAGAAGAAACTCTGGCTCTGAGCTGGACTTGAATACCTCACAGAATCCTAGAATGGTTTGAATTGGAAGGGACCATAGACCACCTCGTTCCACCCCCTGCCATGGGCAGGGACACCTTACACATTCCACCATCCCAGGTTGCTCCAAGCCCCATCCAACCTGGCACTGGACAYTGCCAGGATCCTGSGGCAGCCRCAGCTTTTCTGAGCACCCTGTGTGAGGGCCTCACCACTCTCACAGGAAAGAGATTTTCCCCCAATATCTAATCTAAACTTATTCTCTTTCAAATTGAAGCCRTTTCTCCTTGGGGGGAATGCCTTCAAAAGTCCCTCCAACTGTAAGTAGTTTCCCTCCAACTTTYCTACACAATCTCTCCGGGTATTGGAAGGCCTTAGGTCACCCCAAAGCCATATTTTCCAGGATGAATAAACCCAGTTCTCCAAGCCTTTTCTTATAAAAGATTTGCTCCATCCCTCTGATCGCCTTGCTGCCTCCTCTGGATTCCCTCCAGCAGCTCCAGGTCCTTGTGCTGTTGGAGCCAGGGCTGGGGCAGCTCTGCAGCTGGGCTCTCACCTGAGCCCAGGGGCACAGGGGCAGGATCCCCCCTGCCCTGCTGCCCACGCTGGGGGATCAGCCCAGGGCAGGGGGCTCAGGCTGGGGCAGGTCCAGCTCTCACCCACAGCCCCCCCAGCTCCTTCTCCCAGGGCTGCTCCCTCTGCTCAGCCCCAGCCTGGGCTGATCCTGGGGCTGCCCTGGCCCAGGTGCAGCTCCAGCACTCGGCCTTGTTAAACCTCATGAGGCTCCCCTGGGCCACTCCTGCAGCCTGTCCAGGTCCCTCTGGGTGCCATCCCATCCTCCAGGTGTGTCAGCTGCACCTCTCAGCTTGGTGCCATCTGCAAATCCACTGAGGGTGCCCTGGATCCCTCTGTCTGTGTCATTAATGAAGATAYTCAATAACACTGGTGCCCWGATGGACCCCTGAGGGRCCCCCTGGGACCCTGAGCCGTTAACCACAACCCTCTGGATCAGTTACCCTGTTGTCCTCTGGGAAGGTGACCCTCCAGAGGAGACTAGACATGAGGGGACTGGGTAGAAATGAGTTTCTGTCACTTTGAAATCCTGATGTTTCCTCTGAATTTTCATATTGCCACTGAGAGTGTTGCTGATGTTTTTTTAACCTGGACAGGAGGAGGTCATATCCAGATGTGTGCTGGATGTACAATCAAGACTCGTTTTGGGCCAAGCCAAATCTGAGGGGAATGAGAGGCTCGGGTTCTCTGCTCCCTGAGGCTCTGCCAGCCTTTCTCCTGGATGAACCAGGMCTGTCCCTGGGGATTCTGTGGCACTGAACCAACCCATGTACTTCTGTGAATTCTGACCCATGTAAAAGCGTCACCTAGAGGAGAATGCCTTCATGGTCTCCTTCTCAGTGAAATACCATAAACCTGTTGGTGGGAAGCTTACCAGTGGCACATTGATGTCAGACCAGGTGATATTGGGCACTGCAGCTATGGGCTTGATGAGGGTTGTGGGGAAGAAGGGGTTGTAGTGTCCTGTGGCTGCCAAGTACAGGGTCACCACAATGTTGAAAGGCAGAGTGAAAACAGGAAGGTCCCATTTGCTGAAGATGGATCCCAGAGCACTCGACAGTACTGGGCTAAGAAAAGGAGAAGAAATAGAATTATAACTTGCTCATCACAATTTATAGTAGTGAGACAGCCTATCTCTTTGGTCACACAATTCCAATTTTGGCACATAAAGGCCAATACATTTCCTCATAGCATTGCCAGGTGGTGAAYACCTTAATATCTTAATCTGCGTCAAACAAAGAGTTGTCAAAAGTTGTTTGTCTTTCTGAAGAAAATGTATGCATCCAATACAGCATTTGAGCATGGACAGAGACAGGAAATCTGACTTACTATTCAGTTTAAAATTTGAACAAAAAGCAGAAAAGGAAATTTTGGGATTGTCACATGAAGAACTGGAGAGAACTTTAGATGGTCTAAAAAAGCTGCGGTCTTGCGGAGGCAGGAGGGAGTTGGAAATTACCTAATTTGCTTTTTTGGATCTTTTTTTGTTTTGTTTTGTTCCTTTTTAAACAGTTTTAAGGGTATCAGGAGATGGGTCTAGAAGAGAAATAAAGCAGAAGAAGTGATCAAAAGCAGTGGAAAATCTTCCATTTAGAAAGATAAAAATATTTACTGTGCTGGACACTAAATATATATTTTTTGGGGACTATGAGGCCCAACAGAGTGTAAGATGAAATCACCATTGRAGCAGAGCTGGGCAAGGTGCTGGTACCAGACTTCACTCAGACCTTGACTGATGTAATTTTGTGCTGCCCAGGTATCACCTGAAATCATACATAGTTTACTGAAAACTGAGACTTGCTTTTAAATAGCTTGATTGAATATTTTTAGCATGTAAAATATTTGGGGTGAGACTCAACCTTAAGTCAAAACACAAAAAACATATACACCTTGAAATACCATGGCCTTTCCCAAAGTTCTTGTCTGCAGAAGCTGGGATATAATCTTTGTTTGATCTGCTTTCCTCAGGACATTTCCAGACTCTCTGATTTCCACTTGAAGTGTGTGTCCTACACGAAGGACTGTATGGGAGCATATTGGCAAGGTAATATCTGATTTTTATGGGTCCAAGAAAGTTCAAGGAAGAAAAGAAATGGCCAGTCCTTTGTGCWAATGGTCAGTATTCTCCTTCCAGCTGAGCTCTTCTGCTACAGGTGAGCTGAATAGCTCTTATGGTCTACTCCGAGTAGCAGTGAACATTACAGTTTATAAAAAATCAATTTAAAGACTTTAAGTTTTTCAAGGAACTAGATTTGAGCCCTAGAAGGTCATTAAGCTGTTTATAATAAAAAACAATTCCTTCCAAGTTATTTGACATTTCAATAGCAACATCTTGTGTCCTGCTGTACAGATACTATCAGTGGGAAAAATGCTTTGTTCTCCCTGTGTAATCTCAGATGAAGCCTATTCTTTTTTTGACAAGTTTGGTTCCCAAAGGGGTTTACAGATTTCCTTGCTTGCAGCTGTAGGGAAAAAAAATAAATCAGTACTTCAGTGAAAATGGTGTCCTAATTTCTGTGCTGAAATACAAAGCTTCTGTCACTTACACATCTTGTCAGGAAAAAAGGAAACAGTTTAATAAATGCTGACTTCTAAAGCTGAAAGTCAAAGTATCRGTTAAAAAAATCACTGAAGTGTCTGATTTTAAAATATTTCAGCTCTACCCTCAAGACTTGTGAACTAAACAATGAAGAAAATTTTGAACAAAAGGCCTCAAGGAATTCTGGCTGATAAGACAAACTAAACATTCTGGCAACATGTCCGGGGTTTTGAGAGACTGTTATAAAATGATCTTTGCTGAAAATGACTAAAGAAATGAAATATAAAACAAATCTGATCTTAAAAGCAGTGAAAATCCAATAATGGTTTGCATCTTACTGCTTACAGTGATAAAATGTGACTATTAAATTAATTTCAGTTAAGGCTGTTAAACAGATTCTGCAGTGCTGTTCAGATCCATATTAAAAAAAGGCAAAATTTAATCCTGGACGCACATAGCCTTTCCTTTAGGGCTACTTGGAGGAATTAATTCTGCTCATGACTGGTTGCACATCCGAGAAGGAGACTATTGAATTCAGCCCCAGGATGAGCACAGGGTTGATTCAGGGCCTGGATGAGGAAGAAGCCTTGCGGTGTTGGGTGCAGTGACCTTCATCCCATGTGTATCCTGCTGCTGAGGGCCATTTTCAGAGGCCTGGGGTGGTGCTGCTTTGCCTGTGTGCTACAGTCAGTGTTTCTGTGCCCTCAGCTCYGACCACGTTCCCCACGAGCTCTGTGAGGTGACAAACACAAACACAATCCTCCAGCGCCACCAAGTCTGGAGGCACTGGCGCAGGGCAGAAGGGCTCTCAGTGTGCCTGAGCTGCTGGTAGCCAGACCCATCCTTTGGGAATTGTCCCTAGGAGGAGTGATGCCTCAGGTTTTAGCTTTTATTTTCAGGTTCTGTACTGCTTTAGTGTGTATTTCTGAGCTGCATATTAGGGGATAGTAAGCTCTCTTCACAGAGCAGGGAGACCAAACAACTCCTTCCCTAGCTGGGGATCAAGGATAGTGATCCAAATTTCAGGCCCAAGAGCATAAACAGCGYGGGCTGAAGAGAGAAAAACAAGAAAGATGGGACTTGGACAATTAACTCCAGCATGGAAATGGGCCAAAACTTAAAAAAGTGTGAGACCCCATGACCGGCAGTCCAGTTTGTGTCCATTTTGGTTCATCCTGGGTGTAGCCCTSGCTGGGCTCTTGTGCTGCCTGAGGGGGATCTATTGAGGCCTTCTAATAAATGGAGGCCTTCTACTTTTTTCTTTAGCTCTGCCTGGTCTCTGTTCTAGGTCAGCCTTCAGAAGSCATGAGGAGCAGTGGCACTTACCAGGCCATGGAGATCACTGCCACGGCGGGCAGAAGCCACCAGTAGTAGTCCCCCTTGTCGGAGTAGACGGCCATGAGCAGGCCCACCAGGATCCCGTTGTAGCCGTGCAGCCCAGCCGCGATGGACGACCTGCCATGGAAACAATTGCGAGGCAGAAAGCTTTGCTGAAGGCAGCCCATCTCTGGGGCCCACAGAAATGCAGTTTGTAAGTGTCCCGCCCCTGTGAAAAAGCAGTGAGATTACTGATGTACTGCCTTGCACCAGTGTGTGGAAGGGGGAAAGTCTGGGGGCTGCTGGATGATGGAGGGGGATCCTTGTGACTCAAAGGACCTACATGGTTGTGAGGATGGCTATCAGGGAGAAAGAACTGTGTGTTTTCAGGAAGACAGACAGCCACASGGACAGGCCAGCTCCCCTTGGGCCACAGGTGGAGGATCCAGCCAGATCCTGTCTTCACCTGAGTCTTCTGTCTCTGTGCAGTGACCCATCACTGAGCTCCAAATAATATCACAACCATCAATTTTTATTTAGGTGCACAAGGACACAAGGTGCCACCTACCTGTCCTGGCTGAGGGCCAGTGCAGTTAACGTGGACACAGTGGTGCCAGTGCAGCCCGTGAGCATCCACCAGGGGCTCTGGATGAAAAGCCCCACTAAAATGATGAGCCCGCTGAGAGGGTTGTTGACAAACATCACCTGAGAGGTCCCTCGCAAGATCCAGTCCACCAGCTGAACCATTAAGGGCTTGCCTGGAGGAGATCAAGGCAAAACACTGTTGAAAAGGCATCATTTTAGCAAAGCACAATCTTTGCAGCCCCTTTCTGGGCACAGAACAGAGGTGAAATATTRACATTTCTGTAAAACACGTCTCTGATTGATTGTTGTCTCTACATATTACCTGGCACTTGAGAATTAATAGGGATGTACTGGGYGCTGCTATAAAATTTATGGAGGGACAAACACACAAGTGACTTATTTATGGTTGTCAGAGAATAGTCAAAGGATTATTTGCATGGTAGATCACTTTAGATTCTGCTATAAAATCAATAATGAGACAGACTCTTTTTGGYGTATAATTCAAATGCAGAGGGGGACTCTATAGGGAAATACAGGAAATATAGGAAAAGGAAGTGATTTTGCTGTTTTAGGAAGAAAATCAGCAACCTTGAGCATGAAGATWTGGTGTATGTAGCAGATGGAGGTCAAACGTTTCTAAAATTATTTTGAGAGCTAAAGAACCTAAATTAGAAAGCAGTAATTATAGCTTGGACTGTACTCAGGGCAAAGAGGCATTTCCAGAGGACAAAGAGTTATTGCTCTTTGGAGAAGGTTATTGAACCTGGACAGAGTAAACAGACACCAAGCRCAGATACCTCACGTGAGTGCAGGGGGAAGGTGGGATGAAGGCACTGCAATAACATTTTGCTGCTTGTTCTCCTACTGCAAATTGACTTGAGTTTTTCCTCTGCCTCTCTTCTGGGAAAACTGTAACCATTTCTGAACTGCTGTGTGTTATTAAAGGATGATGCAAGGAGAATGGATGGGAAAGGGGAGCTACTTCCATGTGCAAGATGTTCAGATGTTCATACAATGTCCATATGCAGCTTTTATCTTCTTCAAGATTTGAAATTAATCATCTTAATTTGATTGTTCATTAGATGCAACTTAAGGTGCCAGGGTATTTTCTGAATATGGGCAATGACTTATTCCTAAGAATTCCTTCCAGGCAGGGTTAAGGAGSCAGAAGAAGGAGGAGGAAGGGGTTCCTTAGAGGAAAATGATCAGGCTTGTMTGAACTAATTTTAATTAGTATTTGGTGTTGAGCTATGCAACAGGTATCAGCAATACACTTCGTCTCAGACACAAGTATTAGCTGTAAAAATTCACATATAACCAGAGGACAGTGGCCAAAGCTTTCCAGAACACTGAATACAAAAAGTTGTTGACAAATCATGGACCACTGGAGTAAAGAGAAAGCTGGAGAAGATATCCCCCTGTGTCTGGGGATAACGCTGGCCTGGCTGTAAATGGATGCCTCCTTTTTCTCTCCCATTGCTGGAGGTGTACTGCTAACAACCTCAGCCTTGACAGAAGACCCACAGTCTTACAGAGCCTCTCAATCCCCAATAATTATGAGTATCTTGGACTGTCTGCTCATGCATTGCTCCTGTCTGGACAATGAACCTTTGAGATCAGTCCTGGCTTCTATCTTACAGCGTTGTAACACCCTCTCAGTGCTTATTGCTCCCCCAAGGCTGGGAACTCAAGAGCCTCTGCCTCTGTCAAGAGGAAATTCCCCATCCTCAGCCCATAGATGGATGACAGACAGTGGCTGATCCAAGGCAGCTACAAAGGAGACTCAACCCCGAGCCCTGCTGTGTGATTCTGGCACTGCTATGTGAGATGTGATGCTAATGACACAAAACTGATTGAGTGTGAAAGACATCTCAGGACTGTGCCGAATTTTGCCTGCTGACATGGTGAAGTCCAGAGGATGCAGTGAGATTGTCTTCCTGAGAGTGAGAYAATTAAAAGGCCAGAGTTTGCCATGAGCTTGGACCACGCTGCTTCTGCTCTGCCTGAGGGGGTGAAACACACTTCACTGGAAGTACTGATGGCAATATGGATATCCCCTTCTGCTTACTTTTCATCCACTCTCCATATTCATTCATTTCTCCTGTGAGATACCCAAAACTATGGTGGATCCAGTTTCCACTTCTCCACAGCAGGTCCTGGGCTCTTGGCATGTCCTTCTTGTACAGCTCCCTCTCATTGGGATGTTCAGTCACAACGATCTCGCCGAGCTCCATCCTCTTTTGGGTGATGATAAAGGGTAACTGTAAATCACAGTGACAATGTGTTAGAAAAACCTTTTGGGTTGGGCTCTGACAACCTTCAGAACCCAGTGGTGATATCTTTTATCAAAGATGGGATGTTTATGGGGAAGAGATCTGCCAGATCCACAGCTGGGAGTGGTGTGTGCTGCAGTGGTGTCTCCTCTCAGGGATGGGGACTGGGCAGTGCCCTGCTGCTGTCATGGGAATGTGGCACACACACAKAGCTGCAGGGAGAAAGAGAGACATGGCATGGGTGCCTTGCAGCACCCCACCCTCACTCCAGCTCCTGATGCAGCCTGTGGCAAGCTGCTGGTTGGACATGAGRCATCTGCCAAGAGACTGAGTAGCACCTGTGTGCTGACCATGCTTGGCTGAGTGTAGCTACTGTGGCAGGTGCTGAGAAAGGAGCCTGATGAAGTTTGTCCAGCAGTGAGCTGGAAGCAAGCAATGCAAATTGCCAGTACAGCAGAAGAGAGTAGGGAACAAGAAAATACAAGAGGAGAGGCTGAAGTGTGTGTYCTTTTTGATGTTGTGAGTTGGTGTTTTTGTGTATCACCAGGAATCTATGATGTTCCTCATTCCACATCTGCCTTTGATAGACCAGCAAGAGCAACCTGGGGTAGCATCAAAGCTTTGCACAGAAATCAGCATCCACATGTGGCTTTTGACAAAGACAAGAGCATTGGCTCAGGGCTGCATGCTTAGTTAGCAGGTGAATATTCAGCAGGAGTAGGGGTTTATTAATTTTCCAATTACAGTTGTGAGGCTTTGCTCATTAAAAATCTATTACCAATGAACATTAAAGAAAAAAAAAAATACAAATACACTGCACTGCAGCCTGGTGAGCTACACTGCAGGTCACACCCTCAAAATCGCATCCCTGCTGCCTGAGGGAGCCTGGCATCAGCTGTGGGATTTGCTCTGGTGATTGTGATATAGTGTGGCTGGGTTTCCTCCCGGTGTTGCCCCAAAGCGGACAGTGCTGTGAAGGGCCTGCCCCCTGTTTTGTGGAATATGGGCACCATCTTCCGGTGGGAGCCTGYCGGTGGGCGGCTCGGCGAGGCTGGCTGTCAGCGCGGCAGCCTGGAGCAGCAGCAGGGAGGGATGCTCGGCTGCAGGAAAGGCTGCTCTGCAGAGAGGGGCACTGACGGGAAGATGGCAAAGACAGCTGCGGCTCTGAACGCCCTCAGAAGAAGGTCCTTGAGCAAGGAAAGCTGTTTTCCCCCTGCCCCTGGCAGCCCGATGCTGGGCGCAGCCCGGCACACGCGGTGCGCGGCGCCTGTTCCCAGTGCTCTGGCTCTCTCTGCCGGCAGCTCTTCCCCACGGCACTTTTTGGGGTGACCTTCAGCATCGGCGCCAGCCTGGGCAGGGCTGCACCGGCAAGGGAGGCTGTTGTGTGGAACCGTGTGAACAAAACCTGGGCGTCACTCGCTTTGCTGGAGGCAAACGGGGGAGGATTATTATATTCTATAATACTATAGAAGGCTTTAAATGATCTAAAAAAAACCAAAAAAAACCAAACCAAAACAAAAAGAACCAAACAAACAAAAAAAACCACAAAAAAACAAAAATAAAAAAAATACTGTGGTTGTCCAAGGAATAGACACCTGCAAATCTGAATCACATAATTGGAGATTGATCTAGGTGGGAAGGAACCTAAAAGCCCATCCCATTCCAGTCCCTGCCAYRGGCAGGGACRCCTTCCACTAGCCCAGGGTGCTTCAAGCCCTGTCCAAACTGGCCTTGGACACTCCCAGGGATCCAGGGGCAGCCACAGCTGCTCTGGGCAACCTGTGCCACAGTGTCACAGCTGACTTTCTTCCTTACATCTAACCTAAATCTCCCTGTTTTAGTTTAAAATCATTCCCCCTTGTCCTGWCCCTGCATGCCTTGTCCCCAGTGCCTGKGCAKCTCTCCTGGAGCCCCTGCAGGCCCTGGCAGGGGCTCTGAGGTGTCCCTGGAGCTTCTCTGGTGCAGCTGAACAGCCCCAGCTGTGCCAGGCTGGCTCCAGAGCAGAGGGGCTCCAGCCCTTGCCCAGAGGGTGTTTCATGGGGTTGTTAACAAGGGGGTTTTGAGGTTCTGCAAAGCTGTGCTCAGTGCAGGAGCAAACAAGGACCAAAAGAAGWGAGAAGGGTTGGTTTTATTATCCTGCTTTGTTTTCTGATCTGTAATCTCATTCTGTCCAGAAGCTGAGTCCAGTTCCTGGTTTCAGTTTAAGGCATCCTTGGTGGATGCCRTTTTTTGGCTGTTCCTTGTGGCTAGCCAGAAAGATTTTGGTGTAGGGAACACTGAGCTGGAGTTCCCCTTCTCCTCCCATGTGTCCTCTAGGCTGGGGGAATTTGCAGYGGTTAGATATTGTGAATTTACATCCCTCTGAGGTAGGAAGAGACCAGCTTTGACTGGAAAATATTTGTGCCTGCTTGCGTCCCATGACCAGTGGGGCTTTGTAAGATGCACARTTTTCTTGGATGTAGCTCTGGGTGCCTTCAGGTGGAAGTCAGGGCATCTGAACTCACARCTGCCAACAGAAAGTTCCTGCTATTCCCATAGACAGCTCAACCTGGGTGCTCTAGTGAGGCACCCAGTAATTTTTGGGAGGGACACAGGGTCTGAAGTCAACAGCACAAGCAGAGAAGAGATTCCAGAGCAATGCCAGGCCAGCACCTGGCTGTCACTGAGGTTGCTTTCCCTGCAGAGGTTCACAGCCATATTTAGCCATTGATCTGCTAACAGAGAAAACTCTCTGGTGAACACTGGAACAGACTGCCCAGGGCTATGGTGGAATCATCATCCTTAGAAGTGATCAAAAGCTGTGTGAGTGTGGCACTTGGGGACATGGGTTAGAGGTGGCCTTGGCAGTGCTGCGTTATTGTTGGACTTGATGATCTTAGAGTGCTTTTCCAACTTAAACAATTCTRTGCTTCTGTGATCCTATTCCATTTTGTCTGCTTTGTTTATTTGCTCATGTTCTCCCTGAAGTGTTTTCCAAAGGATTTCAAGGGCTGAKGTAGGCTCAGAGAGCTGCTCTGGATCCATGTAAAGAAGACTGGAATATGCCTTACAGTCTTGAAGTTTTTTTGGGATGCATCAATAAAGAAAGGTGAGTGGTCCCTTTGCTGTGAACAGTGACCTCCAGGAGCTGTGCAGTACAGCTGTCACCAGCAGGGAGAATAAATGCCAAGGGGCTGTGTGTAAGTCATCACAGCATATGAAAAGCTTATGCTTATTTTAAACCCCACCAGGAAAAATTACTTGGGGGTTTTACAAAGCAGAAACATGACTTCAGAGCTCCTAAACCCTGTACTTACAAGGCTGCATAGCTCAATTCCCTCTGAAATGGAGATGTGGGACCTGTGTATTTTAAAAATTCTTGTCTTGCTCACATCATTTAACTGTCAGGGGTTAAGGGCAATGTTGTCATATGASACCACTTTCCAGTCAATTCCTCTCTGTAGGAAGACATTAATATCTCCAGTGAGTGATTGGTATCTCTTTTTCCTAACATACCTAGCTGAGTTGTGAAAAAGGAAAAAAAAAAAGGATGTTCTGCCTCTCTTTTTCCACTGGCTGCAGAGGGAGCCTGGTGGCTGAGCTTTTAGAGGTCTGTTTGCWGGCAAGAAAAGTTCCAACCTAAGAGACTTTGCCAAGGTCAACCCTGAATATTTTGGGAGTGGGATGGATCTGTAGTCCCAGGCTAATGCTTTTAAATCACTGAGCCATCTGCAACAGGCCTGTAATTGACATCAAGTTGGGCATTGAAGTTCTGGGGCTAAGAAAACTGCCCCAAAACTTGCCCCTCTTTATGATTCCTTCTTATGGATTCCTTCTTATGCTTTCTTCTTATGGATTGGAAGGGAACTAAGTCTCATCTTGGATGGAGCACACTCACCCTGCTCAAAGCAACTTGGGACATGGCTGGAGGAGAAGGCTGAAGAATTACCAGGTTTGGGGGGAAAAGAAGTAGAGGAAAAAAAAAAAAAGAGATTTGGGGGTGCTGAAAGCCTCTAAAGTGCTGCTATGGTGGATAGTGGGGCTTTATGTAAGAACAGCCCAAGGGGCTGCAACAGCTGGGGAAGACCCTGGAGGGTTGTGATGGGCACAGTGATCCCTGCAGGATCATTCCACTCTGGGAAAAAACCACCATTTCTTTGCAGGGAACACCTGTCAGTCTGTCGATGGGCTGGTGCTCAGTGGTACAGGCTGCATGAATAACAGAGAAATCATTCTAACAATTATCTAATTAGGGCTAATGAGAGCCTGAATCACTTATGGCACACCTAGGGCTGATGAGGAATTCCTTCAGAAAGGGCCTTTTGTTAGCAAACACCAATTCATCAGCGTGGTAATGAGCAGTCCTGCTTGTTAAGAACATTTTCCAGACTGCAGGATAGTGCCAGGTGGTTGGGACTCACCTCCAGACCTACCTGTGCCTGCTCATCCCCAGCAGACAGCTGCTGCAGCCTGCTTTTAAGGCACAGGACGCTGACAGCACAGAGATGGGTATTTTTAAAGCCTTTCACTTTCACACAGGATCAAGCTCTGGGTTTGTCTTTGGCTTGTGCTGCTAAAGAAAACGTTCCCAGCATACCAATATCACAAAGCCTTCAGTGATCTGGTGGCCTCACGCAAATTAAAAAAAAACAAAACAAAACAAAAAAAAAAAAAAAAAAACCCAAACCAAATGTTTTGGTCAGAACAGTGAGATGGTGCATGACCAGCGGGGTGGGTGACGAGTATCACTTGGGCCAAATGTTCTACAGGGCTGCTGTTTGTGTTGGGAGCTTGGCCATGTGTTAAGGTACCTGAAGCCAAGCCTGGATAAATTATCTTTCCACTTCAGTGCTGAAAGCACAGTCATCAGAAACGCATTGACTTCAAGGGACGTGGCCTCACAAGGAACAGTTTGCAAAAGCACATTTCTCTCATAAGAAGCCATAAAAGAATAGAGAAGAAATACCATGTACAGCTAGAGGGAAAAACTTTGGGATGGTGACAGAACGCTTGGCTGAGTCATAATGACTTTGCCAAGTGAGGCTCTACCAGGGATCAACCTGTGATGTTGAAAGCAAATGAAAAAATCAGGGCATTTCAGAACAGTTGCTGAGGATGCATGCAGCACAGTTTCTGAGAATAGTTTCTGAGACCTTTAAAATAAGAAAAAAAAGAACAAAAAACCAAATAACCAACCAGCCAACTAAAAAAAAAACACCCAAAAGGAAAACAAAAAGGTGCTCAGGTGACCTTTTTTCCTATCACAGTCATTAAAAGAAGCCATATCCTGCAGCAGTTCTATCATATCTTTACAAGCACAGCTACAACAATTACCAGTTGGGGTAGTTTAATGGGGCTAAATATGATTCTTACATGCTTATTTAGATAATTGGCTTTTACAGTGTGGTCTTGGAGTCTTTCTGTGTCTTCCTTTCCCAGTCTATACTGTGTAATGCAATACTTTGCTCCAAGGTGAGAGTTTACTATTTCTTCTTTCCCCCTCTGCTGCAGCAGTATGTCCCATTCTGCCAGTGGAGGCACAGAGTTTATWTAATGGATTTTATTGGTGTCTGTGGTAGGAGCTGTGCTGGCACCATTTGTATTTGGGTTGTCTGTACAGCCACAGTCACACACGTGCACATGTGTGTAACTGTGAAGGAGGAGGCTTTGGCTTCCTTTCCACAGATCTCCTGGATGGTGTTGCTAGAAAGGGATTCGTGGACTCATAAAGTGGTTTGTGTTGAAAGGGACCTTAAAGCTCATCCTCTCCCACCCCCTGCCATGGCCAGGGACRCCTTCCAGGCCTTAGACACTTCCAGGGATTGGGCAGCAGCAACTTCCCTGGGCAACATGTGCCAGGGCCTCATCACCCTCACAGGGAAGGATTTCTTTGTAATATATTATCTAACTCTAGTTCTATTCCTCTTGACCCCCTATAACCATTTAAAGGCTTATCATTATGTTGCCTCTCCATGGCTGATAAAGAGAGGATCAGTATCACCTCCAGGGAGATCACCCAGGTGTGTGGGACATCATTGTTGGGATGGCATGGATTGACTCCCAGAAGTGGTTACCTCATCCTTGCAGTGACACAGAGAGRCTGAGACGGGACCTATGAGGGTTGGCATGTGCAGTGTGGATGTCTGTACCTGAGCATCTTGCCTTGACTTCCAGTGAAGAGCTGGTCAATATATGCATCTAAAGCATGATTCATCCTCTCCCATCCTACACAGATGAATCATGTCCCAAATGCTGTCACATTTTCTGTCTATAACGGGAAAGACAGACAGCTCAGATGCACACAGCTGCACCACGTGTACGCAGGGAGAGGCGTGATGAGTCTCAGCTAAATGACTGTCCTAAGGTTATTCAGGAAATCTGTAGCTCACCGGGATATCAAACAAGAACATCTTCATGTTTGAACCAAGTGCCTCATATGTGAGGAATTTTCAAAATGCTATCTGTTTTTAAGTAATAAAAGTAGTCAGGTCAGGTAGATATTTTAAGACACAAAAATCCTGTTTTCCTGCATATGGTTCCAGTTATAAAACCAGAGGGGAAAACAAATAGAGAAAATATGAAATATAAAAACCATAGCTTCTAAACAGAATGTTTTTCAAAGGTTTCCATGAGGTGTTGGCTGTTCAGCAAAGCAGACTGTAAAACAATTTTACAAGCCACATTTATTCTAAGAGCTCCACTTATTGAAGTACAATTCAAACTCTTGTTCTGTCGGCCAAGTTCCATAAATTAAACACTTGTCCAATAACACATACCTCTCCTCTGTTTCTTTTTGGCTTTTTGTGTTTGTGAGTCTCTCTCACTCTTTTTTTTTTTAATCCTTTGCAAATGGAAACAAAAAGGGTTTGCTTGTTTTAGGAATGGATTTAAGAAGCAGAGCAGTAAAAGTAAAAATGAGGCAAGGAAAAAGAAAACAGGTCAACAGACTAAAATGAGACTTTTGTTCCATTATTTTGCATCCTGCTGACACTGATTTACAGTGAGGGCTAAATCTGTGGTGTGAAGCTGTGTGATGTCAAACATTCAACTGAAGTTGTGCCTCTGGATATTATGAGAAACCAGCCAGGTGATCTGACAGCTAGGAAGGGAGGYTGGATGTTTGTACTGCCTTCAGAGAGAACCCAATATCCCTCCCTTCCCGAGAGCATTATGCCCTTAGATATGTGACCATCACCAGGATCACCCTTTTCTTGCAAGAGAGGGGACAGGGAAGTGTGAGATATCCTGTCTGATCTGGAGCAGGAATGGACCTGCAGATATGTCAAGGAAAAGCCCTGCCAGTAGTGCTCCTGGGCTCACTGTCCCTGTCCCTCCTTTTCTCCTGTTTCTCTCTGCTGTCACTCACCTTCAGCTCATGCTGCTCTTTCGGTTTAATCTAGAGCCTCATTTTCAGGCTGTGTCTAAACCTTGTATTTTCTTTCATTGAATCATAAAGGTTGGGAAAAACCTCCAAGATCATCAAGTTCAAACTTTGACCAATCTCCAAACTTTGACCTTGTCACCCAGACCAGAGTACCACATCCAGTTTTCCCTTAGGCACCTCCAGGGTGGGGACTCCAATGAAGAATTCCTGTGTCCTCTTGTCCTGTCCTATCTCTTCTCCTTCAGCACAGGATCTGTCCTGATGGTCACACCTGCCTTGTTGTGTCAGCATCTTCCTGAATTTCGCTTTGATGTTTCCCTGTCTTTCTCCTCCACACCGACCATGAGCTGCCTGTCTTCATTTTCAGAACCAGTCACTGCTCCGTCTCATCAGGAGGGAAAAATTAACTCCCACTTGTCAGAAGTATTTCTAAAGATCCTCTCCTGTGGTGCAAAGCTTAGGCATCCTAACATGAGCTCCAGTGAAATGAATGCTTTCTTTAATCCAGAGAGGAGCGAGGTGGGAATAGTACAGCAAAGAACTGGACAATATCTCTGCTTTCTTATTAATTCACAGTGAAAACTTGGGTAAGTCAGCTACTGAATGTCTCTCATCAATTCAGAGGTGACATCTTAAATGAGGATAAAGCCTTTTAACTCACTGTAGTGATTCAGGGTCTTGCTCTGTAAGGCTTGAGTGTGACAGACATGGGCAGCCAAATGTGAATCAGTTTGGAGCTGCCAGAGAAATTACTGTTCTTTGTTGAGGGCTACCTTCTGCCAGGCTGAGATACTGTAACTGATGGGTGTGAAAGAGAGGACAGGGAAGGAAATGTGCCTTAGGACATTTTAGCATGGAAGAAGGCAGATTTAATTTAGCTTCTGCTGAAGGTGATTTTAGGCAGCCTCCTCATGCTGCAATAAGGTTGGAGGCAGTCTTGTGGTCAGTCTCAAAGGCTGGGGAGTGACCAAGAGGGGGCAGGGACATTAGCTCTGTCAGAGGGGCAGTGGTTAAGGGTGATGATTCCTGCCTCAACTGCCCACCCAGACTGCAAGGGCTCAAAGAGGGCTTTGAACAAGGAAGTTTTTCTGGTTTTCTCTGTGGCTGCTTAGGTGGTGCCATGTGGTTTTCTCATGCCAGGGAGCACAAAGGGCAAGGCAGGGTTGCAGCATCCATGACTCCATCAGTGCTCTGCAGACAGGTGATTGGTRGTCTGCAACACCTGTGCTCCAAGACCAAATGGCTGATGTTAACATACACTGAGAAACCTTGTTTATTCTATGCAAAATTACCTCATTGTTAAACCTTTAAGCTCTTCATCTGGGGTTGGTATCCTGTACAAGCCTTGGGGAGCTGGCAAAACTCCTTCAATTTGGTGTGAAATACATTGYTTTTTTTTTCTAGCTTTGCTTAGCAAAGCTTTGCTTGTAAATATTTTAACTGCAAACACAATCACATGATGTCTGCTGTTCCTGGGCTGATCCAGCTGAATACTGGGCTGTCTTCAGGAATGCATGGTAAACCACAGACTGTAAAGTGCTAGGTACTGTTCACAGTGGATTAAAATGTCAGAGCATGGCCATTATTTGGTTAATCTTGGGACAAAGCACTCCGCATTTTAATATGGAAACCATAAAGGCATTTCTCCATATAGTTCACATTGCTTGCTCCTTAATAGAAAGTTAATGGGGATTTTCTTTTTCAGATAACAACAATTTATCATGTGTTTCCCTGGTAACTACAACATCGTGAACCTTCCTTGAAAACTCCATTGGGATTCCTGCAATGTTTGTGAGCATAATGAATGGTAAGTGTAAGGCAAACCCATTGAATCACTTTATTTTAAATTCTGGCAGAGACATAATTTCCCACAGTTCATAAACATTTACAAAAAAGGAGTTTACATGAAGAAAAACAGTTGTTTTTATCACTCAGATCAAAGAATGCATTTATCTGGATGTATGGATGCATTTTCTGCCAGCTTTTGATAAACTCAGGTGACAATCTTTAAGAGGCTTCACAGACTAGTGCGGAACCTTTGAAGTCTGCAGCTTTGCTCACCTGAAAACACAGACATCACTTCTGCTCTCTGTTCTGTGTGAGCCTGAAGTTTGCACTTCAAAGATTGTAAACGACAGGACAAATTTCCCAAGCTGCTGGCTCCAGAGTTATTGGAATAAAATGGTAAAGTGTGGTGGCATGTTGCAGGATACTCAGGAGCAGGTTGGATGGGGCTTGGAGCAATCTGGTCCAGCAGAAGGTGCCCCTGTCCATGGCAGGGGGATTGGAACTAAAATACCTTTAATGTCCCTTCTAAATCAAACTTTTCAAGGATTCTCTAATTCGGGGTGTTGTCTCCACACCCCTGTTGCAGCTTATCTGCTCCTGTGCCATGGGATTGGCATTTCTGCACTGGAGAAATGGCTTTATGTCTTTTGGAAATGCAGTGCAAGGGATTCCCCTAATGTTCACGGTCTTTTCATTAGACACAAGATGGGAGAGATGGAGAGGAGTGAGGGCTGCAGATAAAAACTTATGTGATAGAGTCTGGCTGTCATCTCAGGTTTTATTCCTCTGTAGTTAATAAAACATCACTTATGTACGTGAGAGAAGGGTCTGGATTCTTGTTGTTGTACATACAAAATGTTTCTAGTGCTGTTTGCAAGTGGCAACTTGTTTACTGCAGAATGGAGCAAGGTTTCTCTTGCTCTTCCTTTTGCTGAGGAATTTGAAGGGGTGTACAAGACAAGCCTGTTCCTTTACAGAAGTTTTTAACAAGAAAAACAATTAAATTGGCCATAATATATATATATTTTAAATCTACATCTTTCAAAATGTTTAATTTTGCTTTAATTTTTTTTAGAAGCTAGTATTATTTATCTACAATACCACATGTAAATGTGCCATGTGGCTGCAGGGCGAGTGGGGACATTGCTGGCTCATTCTGAGGCTGTCTAGAGTTGTGTCAAGTGCTGTCAAAGGTTCAGCCTTACCCACCAATGCAGGTGGTGCTGTCTCCTCTTTCCAAACATGTTTCTGGTAAAAAACTTCAACCCAGACCAAAATCTKCCTTCTGTCTTCTGAAGAGTGACTGAATTATGGATTTAGAAGCAGTCTCAGGGTTAAGATTTGTGAACTTCAGCGCAGCACATCCCAGTGTATTGATTTGTTTTCTTTTGTACAGAGGGCATTTTTTACCAGTTTCTCTTGGCTGTGGTGGCGGCTGGGGCCAGTGGATGCCCTGTGCACATCCAGCATTGGGAATGGGAATTAGTGCCCATTGTATAGGGGATAAATGACACTAAAATCTATGAAATCAAATATTTTAGGTGAAATGTCCATGTTCACGAGGAAAGGAAAGGCAACAAAAAAGAAAGAGTGTTTTGCCAGATCTCCTTCTGTGTATCATTTGCAAGTGTGAGTGCTGTGAATTCCCCAGACAAGGCTTAGAGATGTATTCAAATCGAGCTTRGAGATCCAGGGGGAGGTCAAGGTTTGGCTCTTCCAGAGGAGAGGAAAGGAGGGAGTGGGATATAGGGACAGATGGGACTCTTTGAAATGGGGAAGTGGAGACAAAGTCATAGCCAATTTCTGCAATCAACACCTAATTCTTCAAGTGGAAAAGAGGTGGAAATGTGGTATTGGTGTCTCTGAGTCAGGTGCTCCCAATTTCACCCTGTGTGTGAGAATAACTCTGGGCTCACTCACAGCTGGGTAGGTGAATGAATTTGGGGATCACCTTTATGTTGAGCAGATTACACTGCCTGAGGTTGGGAGTCAGTTGCAGGTGCAGAAGTGATTCAGAACATGGAGGTAGGTATTAGGACTTTAAATTTTAAATTTATTTGTTGAAGATTTTTTTAAATTTTAAGAAGTATCAGAGTTCTAGAATTGGTTCAGGCCAATTTGTACAGTTTGGGCTTTTAAAAAAAAGTATTGCTACTTTTTGTTTAGCAGTAGGAGCATGTATCAAGAGAGTGTTCAGGTGGGATTATGAATATGAAATGATTTGTTGCAGAATGATGGTTAGGGTCGAATTTTGTTCACCCCATAGAGAGATGATGTATGCTGCTCTCAGTAGATTTGGCTGCCTTATTCTGAATTTTTTCTTGGCATGTATTCCTGCCCTTAGATCAGGGACAACCTCTGTGAAACTGGTGACTACAGAGCTATTTTCAAATTTGCAAATCCTGTGATGGAGATATCACTCTGAATACTTTAAGCTCTAGCCTCTTGATGTGCTTTATGCCTTTTTAATTCTCTGTATTATTAGTATGAGTTATTTTTACAGGATTTGAAAGATGCATTGCAGAACCTTGCTGCTGAACTTTGGCACAGCGGTGAAGGCAAATASAGAGTTTGCATCAGCTTGTTTTACTCACAGTAAATTTTCACCCTGAGGGATATGCCTTATCTGCAGCCAAGGTTAGGTTTAGAGCCGGGTTCTATTGTAATGCTCAAAATGCAGCATTTTGTTTCAATGGAGGCTTCCAGTTATGTGGAGGAAACATCTAACTAGTGTGAGTTATTTAAATGCCACACTCTTAGTCTTGTGTGACCCTGAGYGCTTTCTGCATAGCCAGTTCTTGGGTAATATAGGATTTATGAGACCGAAGGAGGCTTAATGAGGCTTACAGTATAAATTTGCCAGTTGTACTGAGTCCAGTGCAAAGGTTGGGATTAGTTTGGAGGTCATGAAAAGTTGATTTGGAAAGCCAGGGGTTTGGCTGAAGCTTTCCTGATGCAAAAGGAAGAGCCAAGGGCTGCTTCCACTTGCTTAAATCCTTTAGTCTGAACCTCATCTGAGGTGAGGTTATGCTTGGGATGCACCCCAGGCTCCTTGCTGTGAACCAAAATACCTCTCCATAAAGCTATTCTGGGATTTCCTGTGTTTCCAGGAAGAGCTGAAATACTGTGGTGGCATGGTCAATGAGAAAACACACTTCAAATAATTTTGCCCTTAACATTAGATATGTCACTTCTGTGCCATGGTTATGTTTTCCATGGCTGATTCCAATGCCCCACCATGAGTAAATACTTAGTTTTGCTCTATAAGAGAGGAAAAGGTTAGATCTCTTTCTGTCTTTGTATATAAAAGAATAATTTTAGAGAGAAAGATGCCTTTTATTGCTAAAAAAGCAGTTTCAGGTCACTCCACATCCAGAAGTAACAGCTGTGTTTAGCAGAGTACTTTGTCAGAAGAAAATAAAAAAAGATCAAATGCAGAAAGGGAAAATAAAAGAGTTACAGTCTGCATGTATTAAAGCCTAGTTTAGCTAAATTCGATGATAATTTTTCAAAGGAGAAAAGTACTGCAATAAAACATTTATTGTGTTTTTGTGCTTGTTGTCACTCCTTTGAGAAAAATGAAACAGTTTTAAGACTCATTCTATATTAATTTTTTTTTTTTTAGTTTTTCAGTTCAAGCATTAAACAACAACAAAAAAGAGTTATTCACACAGTTCTCATTATAGATTTCACTGGAGGAAAAAGTCATAGATTTCTGGATGGTCTGACCCATTCAAGAAGTCATCATTTGCTTTAAATGGACATTGGCAAGGTCCTTAATAAGGATATGAATGATTAAGGAAAACCACATATTTGGAATTGAAATGAAGGAAAAAAAAATCTGAGTATAAAAATCCCCTRAAATACATGTGCTAGAAATAATTCATCTACATGACTTGTGCTCAGATCCATTTGATGGATAATTGTTGAAGCCTGAGGCAGAAAAAAGGATGTTTGGGCAGCAGAAGCCAACTTGGAGGCTGTAAAGCGATTTGTTTCTATTTCCTTGTATCAATTTAAACAGTCAAATCAGCTTTACAGCTCTGAAATAAACACAGTTGGGAGTTTATGTGAGTTCAGAATGGTGTAACTGTATGGTTTGGACATGGTAGGGAAAGGAGAAGAAACATTTGCATCCAATTTGCCAGCATGTTCCTCAACTGACATATCAACAAGCTGGTTGAGGTAATGGGACAGATCAGTATTTTAGGTCGTAAAAGTTTAAGAAGCTGAGAATATGGAAAAGGGAATTAATTTTGAAGTTCAGCAGTCATTCACAGCCAGATACATGGGATGGTGTGAGGGGAGCTTGGGCACTGCTGTTCCTGCCTTGTTCCTTGACTTGGTGCAAGGGAATTTTGACCTTCCCTTGGTGCAAGGGAATTTTGACTCATTGGAGAATGGATGTGCATGAGGCAGAGGACAATGACCTGTGGGCTGCATTCAGCCTCCAAAACATCATCCAGCCTGGCAGCTGCTTCTCCCTGACTCCTGTCCCAGGCACAATGAGCTGCTCCACCTCTGCTGGCAGCTTGCTCCTGGCTGGTCCTGTCCTGGGACGTGACTTGATCAGAAAATACTTCTCCTAGTCTTCCAGCCAAACGTGGAAGAATGCTGTGATTATTGATTGAGCTGAAAAATGAGGGTGGCTGAAGGAAATATCTTTGTTTTATCATACCTGTATTAAGTTCTTGCTTTTCTGCAGTAATATGAGTGCTTGAATTCTCTGTCCTGGGGACAGAGCCTGGTGGTTGTCCATCAGTATCTGTCCAAAACTCCAACATTGGTAACTCAAAGACATGAAGTCCCTGTCCAAGCTGAAGTCAGGGCACACATGGATTGCTCTGTTGTCCTCTCTGGATCAGGCTCTGGAACAGGCCATCTGCTGAGCTGAAGCTTTCATCTTTTCATCAGTTTTAAAAGTGATTGATATGAAGTGTGATAATGACTGGTTTGTAGATCTTGCCTTTGGCCAYCCACAAAGCTGCTTAGAGAATTGCAATCTTCATGTGACCATGGATATCTCAGCCATGTCACTGACCTCAATGGCAGCAAAACCTTCAGGGATTAATCAGTACAGAGAAACTCTTCCTGCATCTGAAAACCTCTTAAAATATTTTTTTGCAGCCTATACTTACTTATCCCTCTGCTTTCTGAGCATGGTTCTTCCATTACCTAAGGACTCAGTCAGCTCTAGAAATAACCSTGTCATTGCTTTGGAAAAGTGCATGAAGTACCTTGTTTCATGTTTTACAGGTGGGGAGCCTAAGAGTAGGATCATTTAAGTCTGACATGTTTGCTTGTGATTATGGAAATATCTGTAATCAAACATTTTAACAGTCAGTGCTATTTTCTAATCTGTRTGTGTGCAGTCTGATGTCTTTTGAAGGCAGCAGGAGGCAGGAAGGCCTCACAACAGGGAAAATTAAGCCAATTATCTCTGAGTAGATGTAAGGACTAAATGCCCCAATTTTAACCTACACTTCAATACCTCTACGATTCAGCCTTTCCCTCTGCAGTGAAATGGGAATCACGCTGCTGGGAGCTTGGGGCAGGACCTCAGGGAGGGAGCTGAGGGTTTAAAGAGCTTTTCAGCCCTTTGCCTTTGTTCTGACACCCCTTCCAGCACCATGGGAGGTGTCATGATGTCACATGGATGGCAAGGTGTCGATTTGCCAGCCCAAGAGGGCCTTAGCTCTGCTCACAGGATCACAGAATGGTTTGGGCTGAAAGAGACCTTGAAGACCATCCTGTTCCACCTCCTGCCATGGGCAGGAACAGCTTCTACTAGTCCAGGTTACTCCAAGCTCTGTCCAACCTGGCATTGAACACTTCCAGGGATGGGTTGGGCTGGTGGTGTGAGCTGCCATGGCTAAACCCTCTGCTGTGGGTGATCCTACCAGGGGTGGGCTGATGAGTGTCAGTCCTTTCCTCCTGCCCTCTTACACTGGGACCCGAGATCCTCTCCACCATTACTGACAGGATGTTTTGGCCATAAGCCCTGTTTCTCCTGTGTATAGAGTTCATTTCTGTATCATGGCTGAAGTACCTGATGAAATTTATAGAGGTCGGCACAGATAAGTATCCCACAACAGCCCTGACACAGAAGTTTATGTGGATTTAAATATCCAAGGAGTGTCTAGTGAAAAACTGATTTTCAGGGTATTGCCATTGGTTAAATAGATTTCAGGTCTTTATTATGCTATTGAAATACTTGAATCACCACTTGAACTAAATGAAAGCTTACTGTGTGTGCATATAATTGTTTTTCTTGCTACCTATTACTTGATTGGGGTTGAGTAAGGTTAGCAAAAGCATTAAATTAATTTTCTTGTAAAGTTATGCATTATGAAGTAAGAGGTATAAAAGTTACATTATACATGGCAAATGTCTTGAGGGTTTGGTTTATAGACTTGTTTATATTTTTATTTTAATGATTATTGCTTTCTTTGTGTCATTTCCACTTTTGCATCTCCATACTCATTACATTTTTATTATCTCTTTTATAAAATAAATGGCAGCAAACCAGACAATTTCGTTGTTGGAATAAATATATCCGAATATATCTCTCAATAAATTAAATGTTGTGGCTGCAAGAGGGACTTTTCCAAAGTCACTAAGCTGAAGGCAGAGCCAATTAATAGCTGGCCTTTCATTTTTATGGACCAGGGCATGCAGCACATCCATCTGACTTGAAGTTTGAAATTATCCAAGAGATAGCTGAACTACATTGAAAGATATGTGAGCAAAATTAGTGCTCATGGAAGGCAACAGATCAACAGCCCTAGAARTCTAATCCTTGTGAGCTGTGTGCAAACCCTACTGAATTCATTTTGAGCACTTTCTCTTGATTTCAGAGAGTCCTGTGTGAGGGTCTCTGCCTCATAGGGYTTTTGGGAGCTAAGCAAAGTTTAGCCACTGATTATCACTGTGGATCTTAACAGATTCTTATTCCCAAACACACTGTGGGACCCGTAGGTGTAGCTTGTTCTTATTGGGAGTCTTTCAAAGCACCAAACAGAACTGTGTCTGCTTCAGAATCACAGAATCACATGATGGTTTGGATTGGAAGGGACCTTAAAGATCATCCCATTCCAGCCCCTGCCATGGTCAGGGACACCTTCCACTATCCCAGGGTGCTCCAAGCCCCATCCAACCTGGCCTTGAACACGTCCCAGGAGCTGGAGATAGAAAATAGGAGTTTAATTTTTATATCTGCAGTACAAGTGCAATTGCTCTTCATAAGCTTGTGGGTGAGAGGGTCTAGAAAAAATGTCTCATGAGGAGCAGCTGAGGGAGCTGGAGGTGTTTAGTCTGGAGAAAAGGAGGCTCAGGCGACACCTTCTCTCTCTCTGTAAGTCCTTGACAGGAGGATAGAGTGAGGTAAGAGTCAGCCTCAGCTGCCTTMTCCAAAGTGAAAGGATGAGAGGAAATGGCTTTAAGTCCTGCCAGAGGAACTTCAGATCCATATTAGAAAAGAATTTTTCACTGTGAGAGTGTTGGGCATTGGAGTGAGTTACCCAAGGAGGTGGTGGAGTCACCATCTCYGGAACTGTTCTAGGGGCATCTGGATTTTAGGGGTGATTATGATGGTGTTGGTTGATAGTGGGACTATCTKGTCTTGAATGTCTCTTCTAACCTCTGTGATGAATCTGTGATAAAATTAACTGGTGCTTTTTAGTAATGTGTGGCCTCTGTTCTCTGTAATCTTCTTTTAATGTGTATAGATTTTGTTTTTAATAGCTTTTATTTACTTAGTATAATTTTGCTGTTCTGAAACATACGTCTATGCAATTGTTCTCCTTTGGATCTAAAGCTTCAAWTTATGCTGTATATACACAACAAGTCTTGGGATACCAAGTCCTCCTCCTGGTTGCCRCCCATAAATCCAGTTTATAACCCCACAGACAAACCCCTTCTGTATCTAAGAACCAGCTGTGTTTCTCCCCGGGCATTTCAATGTAAAGTCTGTTCTAGAGCTTTGAAGAATTTGATGTTAATTGGTTCCTTCCTACTTTCTCTTGTTCTCCCAGTCTTCTTCCAGGCTCACTGGGAAATTGGAGCCGTGGTGGTGAGAATAATTGCCTTGTTAGGAATAAGTGAACTGAATGAAATCAGCCCAGCGGTGCGAGCAGTAACATTTGGTAGCAGTTTCTGGTGTGCTGAGCTCCTGCCTGCTCGGCTGACCAAGTTGGCCTTGTGTTGTGCTCATGTTTTAACATGTTTGTCTGTATCAAACTTTTCCTTTGCTCCATGTTTCTATCCCAAACTGTCTTGGAGCAGAGCCCTCTTTTTGGACTGGGAACATGTGGCCTAGTGGGATATAGTATTAAGGCTTCCAAAAGGAGCCCAATGTGAATAGTAAGAATAATGTTAAGAGTGAATAGTAAGAATAGTAATACTGAAGAATATAAGCTTGTTAGAACAGCTAACATAAGTTCTACATCTAAAAATAGAACTCCAGCAAGAGAGTYCAGATTAATTTAAAGTAGAGGTTTTTTTGTTGAGTTTTGGTGGTGTTTTTTAGGTGTTTGTTTGTTTTATTGTTTACTGGGATTTACAAGTGGATGGGGAGTTGTATTTTGCAAAACGGGTGTTTTACCTTATAAATTTTCTAAATGGGAATTTTAGGAAATAACTGTTGAACTGTGCCATCCCTTTTACTCCATTGCAAACACCCCTCCAATGTACAGTAATGATATGGTTGTTTTGAACTCTCTTGGAGTTTTGCCTTGGGCAGAAGGGAAGGATTTGGGATCTGGTGCCTTGTGTGGTGGGTAAAGCATTTAATTGCATTTAAGCAATAAGCAAAWTGTTTCTCTTTACACAGTCTTACTGCTGTTGGAGAGGGGGAAGAGAAACTGTGATCCAAAAGCTGCTTAAGTGGGATTTGAAGTGATGAATAGCTGTGGGTATGGAAATGAGAATTTATGGAGTCATTGGCTATTGCTGTCAATCCTAATGATGATGTTCTACCAGGTACTTTAATTTGCATGGTGGTCAATTTTTCTGTGTTGGTCATRGAGATGGGTGGTCTGCAGTACACTGCATGAATGCAGAACCAAGATATAGCCCTTCCAGAGGTAAGTAGCATTCTGGTTCCTCAAAGAGATTTTGATCCAAATTCAAACCATGCAGAAATAAGGAGAGACTTTTGTTGCAGAAGTGTGTGTAATCTGTTCTTTTTAGGGGGCTTTCTGKTTTTTTTTAGATCCTGGAATCACGTAATGGGTTGGATTGGGAGGGACCTTGGAGACMATGCAGYTCCACCCCTGCCTTGGGCAGGGACACCTTCCACTAAACCAGGTTGCTCAGAACCCCATCCAGCCTGACCTTGAACATCTCCAGGAATGTGGAGTCTACAACCTTCTTTTCCYGTCCCTCCATGCCTGGTCCCCAGTSCCTGGGCAGCTCTCCTGGAGCCCCTGGAGGCCCTGGCAGGGGCTCTGAGGTGTCCCTGGAGCTTCTCTTGTGCAGYYCCAGCTGTGCCAGGCTGGCTCCAGAGCAGAGGGGCTCCAGCCCTGSCAGCATCTTTGTCACCCTCCTCCAGACTTGCTCCAACTGGCCCATGACCTTTTGTATGCTTTGTTGTGTGAGTAAAGAATAACAAGGTTAAAGACTTCTGTGAGTTCTATGGATTGTGTTCCTCACCTCCATTGCATCTCTGGAAACAACCTGTAAATCCATGCTCATGAGGCTCTGGTCTGAGCTGGCTCACATGACTGGGGAATTTGGGAGCTCTGGCACTGCGAGGCAGGATGTGACATCTTGATCAGAGATGGAAATGAGGGCACCTGGCATCTTTTTCTCATCTCTAGTTCATGTTCCTTCCTGTGTCAGGGGGCTTTGGTATAACAGGGACTCCAAGGTGTGGACACTGGTCACTGCCACCAAAGGTATCCCTGCAAGAGCTGTGTCCCTGTCAAAAGGGTTGTGGACCCTGTGGTGATGGCTCTAGCCAGCAAGGCTTTGGTTGGAGTGTGGAGGCTATGACAAGAGGAGACCAAATTTTATTTTCACTCAGCTTGCTCACTGGATATCCAGTAAAAAATTCCCAGGCCATTTCTGTCTGTTTCTTTTAAACAATCTTCCTTGCCAGTAAATACACACTTCCTGTAGCTGCCACTTTATATATTGAATTAGTAAAGCTTATTAAGTCCCCCATTATTTTGTTGTATGATGGAGAATACAGGTGTTTTTCCACATAAAATGTTCACATGACACAGCAGGAGTAGCACTTTAAGCCTTAATGGCATGCACTTTGTTATCTAATTTTTGCACATTAATCCTCTCAAGATGTCTGTTAACACAAACCTTGCTAATTAATGTTTCTTTAGTGTCTGCAAATGTATGATTCAGTTTTTAAAGGAAATTGGAAGACCACAGAGCACTGTATTATGAATCATAATATCAATGACATTTAAAGACATGTAAAAAAGCTTAGCTGGTACGTGATATAGAATTATAACACAGTCCAACCTCATCAACAAAAAAGTCATATCTCTGATACACCCRTTTTTGTTTATGCTCTTAGACAATTACTGCTGTAGTAGGACTTSGGCAAATCTCTTTATTTCAATGTGTTTTTGTAAGGAAAAAAGAAGGGATTCTTGCCCAAAACAAATGTCTAAAAAGACATGGAGGTCCAGATAAGTTACTCTAGGCTTCCTTGTTTAGTAAATAGAGATATACAGGCACCTAGAGAAGATAAATAATCTAATCAAAACTTAAGAGAATTCACATCTAACCCTTATGCAAACAGCAATGTTGAAACAAGCTTAAGTTCAAAACTATTTATACCAAAAAAAGTGGGTACTTGAGGGACTTTAGGCATTCCTTTTCCCTTCTTATTTGGAATGGGAAATAGCAGACATCCTGTTGTCTCTGTTTTGGCATATCTGAGGCCAGCAAATGTGTCAAACTTGCACTGTGGTCCTGAAATTYAAGCCTTTATTTCCATTCCAAAGGGATCTGGAATTTTAAAGTTACACGGACAAATTTCTGGATATTTGACTTGCAAAGCTATTTCTAGYCTTGAATTGATTTACTGCTTGCAGTAACACTGTTCATCAGAAAATGTGAACCTAATTAACAAGCATCCAACCTACATCTTTCTATCATCTACTGACAGCAAATGCACACAACAAAAATGAGAAACCTTGTACCAAAATTGTGAAGAGATATTAAAATATCATCACCATTTCAACATAAAATCTTAAAAACTACCTGTGGATTTGGTGGGGCAGAACTTGGTAGAGACCATGGTCAGGAAAGGATGCACATTATCACTATTTTTGCTTAAAAACTTCAGAGTTAAGACTCCCGTAGATAATCTTAACCACAGACATACAACTTAAATCCTCCTAAACCTCATGGCTTATTTATTGCATGGTAATGTTTTTAACAGAGGGACTGATTGGCTGTTGKAGCAAACTATCAGGGAAGGCAGTGGATCCCTCTTCTCTTGAAGTCTTTGTCTCAAAACTGGAAGTCAACATTGCTGCGCTCAATCCAGCAGCTACAGGATGAAGTTTACAGTCAGTCTTAGGTGGGCTGAGTGCTCAAATCTCCTGTCTGGCCTGAGCATATATGAATCTCAGTGTTTCTAAAGTACCTACAGGTCCTTGAATAAAAGACACAGTTGGAAGTACAACTTATTTTATGGGAGAGCTCCGTCTGCCTCTCGCGGAGGTAAGGAAAACCGCACGTGGTGAGCTCAGGTACAGCCACATCTCGTTACACTTATTACAGCTTTCAGCCACGTGGGTGCCTAGACATAAATAAGCAGGGGCAGGCCAGCTTTACTAAAATACATATTTTTCTCACTCTGACAGTCATGCAAGGGGCCACAACTGCCCGTGTCTCGAGGACAATTTTAACGGCAAGACCTTCTCCTCAGGGGACTGCTCTCACTTTTTCATTTAGAAGAGGAGAAAGGAAACCCAATCCTAAACATATGATGATTTTATTATGTGAAACCCAATAGGAAATGAAGTAAGAATATCAGGCTGCTTTCAGTTTCCTAGCAAGGGATTTTGTTTTAAGTTGGAAGAGGGGCAGCTGTGTTGGACGCTCACTTTCCTCTGCCTAAACATCAGGACCTCTTTAATTGYTGGGGGTCGTTGTGTGGGTCGTGTGGTGCAAAGACAGAGCAGGCTTGGTGGGAACTCCTGAGCTTTGATCCAGGCTCTGCTGGTTTGCAGGGGAAGATTCAGCTGGAGAAGCAGAGGATAAAGAACTGCAGCAGCTCCTGGCTGTGTCTGGGTGTGCACACAGGGATGCCCAAGTGTGTACGTGTATGTGTGTGTGTGTGTGTGTGTGTGTGAGCACCATAAGCAAGCCAGCCAAATTCCATCTTCATGGACAGTTCAATGGAAAGTTAGCTTGAAAATGCAGTATATCATATTTCATGAATTTAATAGGGTTTTCATGATTTTACAAAGTGCTTCAACCAGACACTCATGGCTGGAGGCTGCACAGCAGGAGACCTAAAACACTGCATCTGTGTTTTTCAACTCTTGCCAGAATCCATTGAATTTGATCCGGAATGACTATGCATCTTTGGAATGTACATTCACTTTTCTCTTGCCTTATCCAAATAAAAGAGGGACATGGGGGGGTTGAGGGGGAGGGAGAAAAGAGTCCTGTGAGAATTCCATATGGAAACACTAAACTAGCATTATAAAGGATTTCCTATAAACAAAATTACGGTCACAAATTTTGGACTCGGACCACATTTGAAACAAAGGGCCCTTTGTATCCCTCTTTTAATATATTTTTTTATCTATGTTAACACACACGTTTTTATTTTTTTATGGCAATAGATAAACAGATGTACATGTATACACTCATGCAAAAATGAATGTATATATTAGTTTGAGGTCCAGTTGCAATCTCTCTTAATTTTTTTTTCGATTGCAGAACTCCTAACAAGAGCAAACTTTAATCGTTCAGTGCACTAAATCCCTTGAAAATAAATATCCAGGGCAACTTCAAAAGCCCTTAATTAGAAGCACATGTGTGGTGTTACAAATTTCTGGCTGAGGCGGCTGAGTTGTAATTTAACGTTATGATCTGCCATAAATATTATCCATAATGAGCAGACTTCATGTTACACTTCTGTACGTCAGATAACTGCAATATTTTTTTGTCTGCTTTTGTTCAATCACTGAACCTTAAGTGAAGTTTAAAATTAGAAGGAAAGGAAGAAAGAAAGAACCAGTTTTCCCACCGGGAAGCTGAAAATTTCTGTCCTCCTAGCTGCAAAGAGAGCTATTGATTTTATTCTATTTTCTTTGTTACAGTTTAAAAATGTGGTTAACAGATAAAAACTTGGAGATGATGGGGGAAGGGGAAGGATAAGGTTTGGAAGTTGGTGAGATGATTGTTGCTGTTTTACATAACTTTCTGATAGAAGTTTCCTGGAATATTTGCTGCGCTCCCCACTACCAAAGCAAACCCAAAAACCCCATAAACTCATTTCTACATGAAAATCTAAACCATTTCTGCCCCTGTGTTGTACCTGAACCAAGTCTATCACTCTTCAGAAACTTGATGGCTGAGGATAAAATTTTCTGTGTTAATTTTAGGTGGTTTATGAATTGGTTTTTCAGCCTTGGCACAGACTGAGCACAGTTATATGTGCATGTGTGCATGTGTGTGTGTATGTGTGTGTGTAAGGAGGGGGTAGTGAACCAGACAGTAAATTTACAGTGGAAATGTGCAGCTGTGGGGATTATGCACTGGTTGCTTAAATGTGTGTGAAGAAATGCAGAAATAGCGTGGCGCTGCAGAACAAGTCCACAGCCTCATGACTTGTATAAAGAGGCAGTTTGGTTTGGACTTCGACCAAACACATGGGCTGTGGGGTTTTTGCCTTGGAGAGTGCCCCAGGACCCTGTACCTATTTAAAGGGACAAGCCTTATCTGGTGTTTCTGACTGCAGGCATCCAAGTCTTGCCCTGGCAGGCTGTCTATGTGGCCACAGCCTATTGTTCAACCTGGAGAGGAGAAGGCTCCAGGGTGAACTTACTGCAGCATTCAGGTACCTAAAGGAACCACAGGAGTGCTRGAAATGGACKTTGGACAAGGGCCTGGACAAGGGGGAATGGCTTCACCCTGAATAAAGGCTGGGTTAGATGGGACATTGGGAAGGATTTCTTGGCTGTGAAGATGGTGAGGCCCTGGCACAAGTTGCCCAGAGYAGCTATGACTGCCCCATCCCTGGAAGTGCTCAAGGCCAGGCTGGATGGGGCTGGGAGCAACTTTGGATAGTGAAAGGTGTCCCTGCCCCTGGCAGGGGGTGGAATTGGATCAGCTTTAAGGTGCCTTCCAACCCAAACCATTCTGTGGYGCTCCTTACAGCCTGGGTGCAGGGCCCAGGTGTGCTGCTCTCTCCTGGGACATCTCTCCTAGACAGAAGACATTGCACGTCCTCAGCCTATGCTTCCTCCAGCAGAACAAGCATATCCTGCCTCTTTTCCTACTCACACCWGCTTTCTCATTGGAGCTGCTTTGCTGCTTGATCTTAAAAAAAACAAAACCAAAAAAACCTGCAAGAGTGAGTAAAAATCTCTGTCCAAGTGCCCAGGGTGGGGATGTGTCTCTATCGACTGCAGCATCTTGGCATAAAGTGTGGCTCCCACAGCTACATGCTCGAGGAGCAATTCAGAACAGGGAAGTGGTGAGCAGAGACACAACAGTTCCAAGCTGCAGGCACCATGGGCCCAATATAAAGAAAATAGATGGCTGGAAGCAGCATGCTCTGTGGKCATGATGGCTGTGTGATATTGGTACCTGTCTGTTTGGTTTTGGCTGGACTCTGGCTGCTGACACAGCTGCTGGGGAGAGACTGGGGTGTCTGGGGTTATGACTCCTCCCGGGAGATGTCAGGCTCTCATAGGAACAGTACCAATTTTTTGTGGCAGCAAGAGGAGCTGCAAATCCAGTCCTCCAGGGTATCCACCACAAGATTTTCTCTCTCAGCTTTGTCTCTCAGTCCCAAAATTCCTGTATGCAATTTTTGCCTCTGCTGTTGCAGAGCCTTGAGCTGGATCACATCCTATCAGTTCTCATAGCTCATATCAGATACAGCAAGCTGCAAGCCAAGCTCATTCCCTGTGCTACCTCTCCTCAGCCCAGCTGAGTTCACAGGGATGGATTTGTATGCCTCCTTTCCCTCTTTGGGTAGTGCAGAGCAGAAGCGAGGCTGTAAACCTTCCAGGTGACAGGTTATCTCCAGAAAGGCTTGCCAAATTACTTTATAAACTTTAGATATGTTGGGGAGAAGATAAAAGCTGTAATGTTGCCCTTCAGAACTCCATGATGGATGTGTTGCTCAGTCTCTGAATGTGCTGGATGTATCTGACAAAATCTTTCATTATGATGGAGGAAACAAAATGCCTCTAATCTCCCCCTTCCCTTCCACTTCCATCTCGAGTTTCTGGAACCACAAGTGACAGGAATGGGGAGTCTCTTGTCAAGGAGTTCCTAGCAGAGATGATGGAAATGCCCATTTCTCTGTGACTTCCAGCATCARTTTGTAGTCAGGGAAGGTTCAAATAATGCTTGGAGACCTGCAGAGCTGTGTGTTTCTGAATACAATCAGCACTCAAGAGTCATATCCAGTAATACTTTTAGAGGCACTTCCAGTAGTTTGGACTACTTACCAAACCAAATTTAAAACAAATATATCGCTAGAGAAAAGTTTCCCAGTCCTTGTTTCAAAAGGATATTTAAAACTTCACATTTTGCTTCCAACCAGGGATCAAGAAGTTATTTAGAAGTATGAATCATTTCAGTGTTTCAGAGCAACCCCTGCAGTCACCCACTGCCACCACCACCTCTGCCTGACCAGGGAGCCAGAGATGACTTCCCCAGCATGGACTGGAGAAATGGAACTGCTGGGAGAGGAAATCTCTCCATTGTYACCTTACTTGCCATCAATTACTTGGGTGTGTGTCATTCCAGGTAAGATGGGGATGATCTGACACACTCCTTCAAACAAGAGCATGGAAAAGCTGTGGAAGATGCTAAGAGATACTTGAAGTGAAAAAGTACTTGGCAATCAAGGTCAAACACTAGCAGTAAATTTGAGCCAAATAAGAGCTCAGATTTAATGTGGCTACACATTCTTTCATCTTCTTTTCTTCACCTCTCTGTAGTTTGCACTGATTGCCTCCTATAGGCTTTGGGACATCCTTCAAAMCAAGCAGTCTGGTAACGACGCTACCAATAATTCCCCATTTTGGCCGGCTGGCATCCTGCTTTCTTAACTAAATCACAGCTCTCTGTCACAGCCCTAAGAACTAATATCCAGCTAAAAGTCCAGCTTGTCTGACCAGCTGTCCTGAGCCCACAGAGGTCAGCARTGCCCCTCACACTGCTGAACCAGCGCGGTGAGAGGGGCAGGTGGGAGGGAGCTGCTGCCCCGGCCGCTCCTTTTTCAGGACGTCGATAGATGGAGCTGAAGGAACAAGGCAGAGYGAGCGAGGGAAGGCACTCATGGGTGTGTTTGCTTTTTTTAGCGCGCCAGGAAGGGATCRCACTTGTGAAATGGAAGAAGTGTAGCTGTGCGGTGAAGGGAGGGCATGAGGGACGCGAGGCTGCTGCAGAGGATGGTGGAAGAGAGGTGGAAAAGGAATGGAGGGCATARAAACCTACACCTGGGACAAAATACCTTTTCTCTTGTCTACAGGCCTCTCCAGAGTATGTTCTGCAYATGATTGGACTTCTACACATACAGCATCAAAATAGACTATTTTTCCTGGTAAATCTTGCACAGAATGAATTCCAGCATATGATTTTGCATATCTAGCTTAGATAAGACAATCACTCAAGTGCTTTGYGTGTCACAGATGTCCAGCTTGAGAKGATCTAGAGCTCAGTTAAGGCAGGTCAGGTGCACTTAAACTGTCCCTTTGCCTAAATAAATCACCTTGTGGAAAAATCCTCAGTAGTCCGTGTAAATAAGGATTCTCATGTCATGGTTTGCTTAGTCTGCTAATCAAAACATGTAGCTCTGAGCACTTACCATTTAGTGCAGCTTATGAAAATCAAGCATCATTATTGCTGTCTGATACATTATCACCAGCAGCCATATAATGGGAAAAATGTTCCTGGGTTGAAATGAGTGCAATTTATGATTCTAAATTGTTATGTATAAAGAAAGAAGAGTGCAGCTGGATATTCATTAGACACATTCAATTTAATGTATTGAAAACAGTAAAGAATATGTTTTAATTAATAAGCCAAGTGCACATGGCAATGGAATCTGTAAAGAGAGCCCACAGAGCTCTGCAGCTCTTACTGGGAAGTGAAATGGCAAAGCTGCTCCTTTCTCTAGAGTGAGGTCACCTTTATTCACCTGCAGACYACAATTCACCTGCTTCGGTTGTCTCTGCTTTATTGCCACACTTAGAGGATTTTGCCTCTCAGGCCCATCAGCAGTACAAAAGGCATCAGATGCTTTTTATGCATCCTACTTTGGACTTCCAATCTGCAAATCTGTTTCATGAGGAAAATAGCTAGCATATTCAAAAAATTAGGGCCTTTGGTGAAATTGCTTTCAAAAAAGGCACTTAAGAAGGGTTAAAAAGACACTAAAACCATTGCAAATGTTGCCTCTGTGCTGCAGTGTTGGAAGGAATGAATAGGAAAAACCAAGACATCAACAACTGTGAGGTTCATGTCCCTAAATGACCCTCAAAATCAAAATGGCATCTGACATTTCCCCTGGGAGTCTGAAAATGTACTGAAGATATCAACCAAATAATCTATTTCATGTGAGGTCTTCTTAAGAAGACCCAAAAATAGAAAAACAGTAGCATGAACAATTATTAAAGTTGCTCTTTGGAATGGAACTTTCACTCTAGTTCAAAAATCTTGTTGAAGAAATTTTTGGCACCTGACATTTACCAGGTTTRTTAGAAGCCAGGAAGTGAATCACCTTGGAAAATCTGAACAAAATTTKCTTGGCTGCCATCATGCAAAGGCAGATGAAATGTATTTCCAAAAAATAAGGAATTTTTAATATGATTGCTAATTCATACCAACAAGCTCAAAATAAGCCAATATTTGCTGTTTGTAATTTGAATAGAATTTTCCTGACTCTTCTTGAGTTGATAATTTGTTATTTGATAGAGAGGGAGGGGGATGGGCTATAGTAATATATTATTTATATTCATCCCTGGGCATGGCCTTTTCCAAGATAATCCACAATTCAGATGTGACCATTACCAGTCACAGACTGGATCTCTCACTGAGTGGGACCATATGCAACCCTCAGGGACTGGCTGTAAAAGGTGAAGCCATTTCTCCTGAAAGGCTGTGGGTTTCACCCTCATGGAGTCTCTGCTGAAGGGAATAACCTCAATGCTCGTGCCCTGCTTTACCTTTTAGAGACTAAACCATGCCAAGAGAAGCTCAACATGACCCAYCAGTGTSCACTTGAGCCCTGAAAACCAAATCCTGGGCTGATCSCCCAGCGTGGGCAGCAGGGCAGGGGGGATCCTGCCCCTGTGCCCTGGGCTCAGGTGAGAGCCCAGCTGCAGAGCTGCCCCAGCCCTGGCTCCAACAGCACAAGGACCTGGAGCTGCTGCAGCCAGTGCAGAGGAGGCCCCGGAGMTGCTGCCAGGGCTGGAGCCCCTCTGCTCTGGAGCCAGCCTGGCACAGCTGGGGCTGTTCAGCTGCACCAGAGAAGCTCCAGGGACACCTCAGAGCCCCTGCCAGGGCCTGCAGGGGCTCCAGGAGAGCTGCCCAGGCACTGGGGACAAGGCATGCAGGGACAGCAGCCAGGCAATGGCTCCCACTGCCAGAGGGCAGGCACAGATTTTGGGCTCTTGGGAATTAGGAATTGCTGGCTGGGAGGGTGGGCAGGCCCTGGCCCAGGGTGCCCAGAGCAGCTGKGGCTGCCCCTGGATCCCTGGCAGTGCCCAAGGCCAGGTTGGATGGGGCTTTGGAGCAACCTGGGATAGTAGAAGATGTCCCAGTCCAAACCATTTTGTGATTCTGTGAARCTCTGCTACTGGAGGCAGTGTGTGCATCCAACTCTCTCCTCTCTGAGTAGTAATTGTAGTGAGAGGTGGTGGCTTTTTAGTGATGGCACAGCTCTTCCACCACCCCATTTCCCCTATATCCTGCAAGGAATTAAATATGTTTTAATTTGGAGGAGCAATTGCTCCTTACAACATCCTGAAAGTGAACTTTGAGGTTGTCAGAACTACAGKGTGGACTGAGAGCCTTGCTACGGCCTGGATGTGTTCATGGTGCTGCAAACACCAAGGATCCTCCTGGTGTGCTGTCTGCCAGAGTGTTCTACAGTGTAGGGGTTTGGTTGGCTGTGCTTCCCTGAACAGTTGAGAAACCACTTTGAAAGGCAGCTGGAAAGAAACTGCATTCCCTGCCAGGTAAATGAGTTTCTGGCCTCTATGAAAGGGTCTGGCATGGCAGAGAGGTGAACAGCACACTCAGATGAGAGACTTCCATGGACAAGGAGACACAATCCCACACACTCAGGGAGCCTGAACTCACCAGGGAAACGTGGGATGGTCTGTCCTCTTGCAGAGTTGAGCCTGTCTGGTGCCGCCTGCAGTGTGTTGGTAACTGGGGATGGCTCCTGGACACGTCTTCCTAAAGCAAAGAGATACAGGAGTCTGAAATGCTGGAGAGCCACGGAACAAGAGTGACAGTGGGACAAAAACATCACACAATGGTTTGGATTGGATGGCCCTTAAAGACCATCCAGTTCCAAACCTCCCTGCCATGGGCAGGGACAGGTTTCACTATCYCACGTTGCCCCAAGCCCCATCCARCCTGGCCTTGGACACTTCCAGGGATCCAGGGGCAGCCACAGCTGCTCTGGGCACCCTGTGCCAGGGCCTCACCACCCTCACAGGGAAGAATTTCTTTCCAGCACCCCATCTAACCCTGACCTCTGGGAAATGGGAAGCCATTCCCCCTTGTCCTGTCACTCCAGACCCTTATAAATAGTCTCTCTCCATCTTTTTTATCAGCTCCCTGCAGGTACTGAAGGGCTCATTTAGATCACCTTGAAGGTGCCTATTCTCCAGACTGAACAATCCCAGTTCTCTCAGCCKTTCCCCACAGCAGAGGGGCTCCATCCCTCTGATCATCTCCGGGGCCTCCTCTGGATTCCCTCCAGCAGCTCCAGGTCCTTGTGCTGTTGGAGCCAGGGCTGGGGCAGCTCTGCAGCTGGGCTCTCACCTGAGCCCAGGGCACAGGGGCAGGATCCCCCCTGCCCTGCTGCCCACGCTGGGGGATCGGCCCAGGGCAGGGGGCTCAGGCTGGGGCAGGTCCAGCTCTCACCCACAGCTCCCCCAGCTCCTTCTCCCAGGGCTGCTCCCTCTGCTCAGCCCCAGCCTGGGCTGATCCTGGGGCTGCCCTGGCCCAGGTGCAGCTCCAGCACTCGGCCTTGTTAAACCTCATGAGGCTCCCCTGGGCCACTCCTGCAGCCTGTCCAGGTCCCTCTGGGTGCCATCCCATCCTCCAGGTGYGTCAGCTGCACCTCTCAGCTTGGTGCCATCTGCAAATCCACTGAGGGTGCCCTGGATCCCTCTGTCTGTGTCATTAATGAAGATATTCAATAACACTGGTGCCCAGATGGACCCCTGAGGGACCCCCTGGGACCCTGAGCCRTTMACCACAACCCTCTGGATGCAACCATCCWACCAGCTCCTAATCCATCTAATAATTCTCCCATTAAGTCCATCTCAATTTCGAGAGAAAGATGTTGTGAGGGACAGTGTCAAAGACTCTATGGGAGATCAGTAAATAAAATGTGAATGTATTTATAGGGCAACACACCAACAACTTGTCTAGATGCAAAAAACCTTTGAGAAGCACCAAGGGCCCACGGGATGATAAAGGACCCAGTTGGGTCCACTGTGATGTTCTGGCAGCTCCTCCCCCAGGTGGTGAACAGAAAGTAGTTCCTTTCTGCTGGGACTTCAAAGGATTTCTCAGAGTCCACACAAATTCCTTGGTGCCTTTCTTTGTGYACGGCACACCCAGCCTGCACTCAGAGGAGCTGTCGATTGCTGGCCCAAATTCTCACCACTCATATTTCAGCATAATGAAACAGACATATGCTTGTGTGAGGAGTTTGTTTCCATTAGATGGTCCAGAAGGGTCACCTTTTAAAGACATCTAAAAAATCTTTAAAAGGCTTTTTTTTTTTTTTTTGCTTTTGCTGTCAAAAGCTGATGGCTTTTGGAAACTACAGTTTTAATGGAAGAAGTGTCATCTTTGCTAATATCTTGAACTGAAGATGTAAGTGGGAACAAGCTGTTCCACGAGCAGCAGAATTAACAAAACCATGTTTCTTATGGATGTGTGTCTCAGGTTTGAACTTTCTGGTTCAACTAGGGTGCCAATTTGAGATTTTCCCATAGCTGTGATATGAATAATGTCTCCACCCAACACAGATTCTCCACATTTTGATAAAGGGTAACTGGAGCCTCTCTTGTTCTGTCTGGTGCAACTAATCAAGTCCCTGTCTTCCCCCAGGCAGTAAATTTTCATGAAACATGTACAATTCTAACAAATTTTGTTGAAACAGGTTCAAAAGTTGTCAAGGGGACAYGAAGAGATGAGATGATACACACATAAATTGGATCATGTAAGTCCTTGTTTTCTTTGGAAAGCAGGGCAGAAACACTCTCCACAGGCAGCTTTTAATGCAGAAAATGGCTATTTATGGAAATCTTTACAGTGTTTTCTATCTTAGAAAGGGATAAGATAGAAAGGGATGCAACTTAGCTTCTCTCCTCTGAATTATTTATGACATATAGGAGAAGCAGTGTATAGAGGTAACCTATGAGGGTTTTTCAGCAATTGTCCTTCTTCCTCTCACAAGTTTTCTAAATTCTTGTTGTGCATCCTTTTGACAAACAGAACCTCAACAATAGGCTTTCACATTTTCAATTCTAGTATTTCTCTGCTTGTCCTTACTGAGACTTTCAGTGAATAATCTTTGAGCTGTTTTGTAAAGACCATGTGAATCAATTCAAGTGCCAGTATTTAAATTTTAAGACAGGTTTTCTGAAGACCAAAGGTTAAGCACTGGTGTTGTCTAAGCACTCAACAAAAGTTCCCCTTTCAGATACTTTACTTTTTCTTATCTTATACTTTAGTAGACTTTCTGTCATYAGACAGTGCTTTAGACTAGACATAATAAAAATAGTTATTTTAAAAAATAAGTTATTTTAAAAAACGCATCAATTTTCTATCTTTATATAAGAAAGAAACATCAATGATGCAAGTTCATTTTCTCACTTAGATGTCCTCTTTCTTACCTGAAGGGATGATGAAAAGCTTTGCATGCCCAATCCCTGGCAGTGTGCAAGGCCAGGCTGGAGGGGCTTGGAGCAGCCTGGGACAGTGGGAGGTGTCCCTGCCCATGGCAGGGGGTGGGATGGGGTGATCTTTAAGGTCCCCTCCATCCCAAACCATTCTGTGATTCTCTAATAAAACTTTGAATATATCATCTCAAGACAATGTCCCCCTCAAAGCCTAGTTAGATTTATTTTTCTCTYCTTGTTTTTCTTCATTAATTCAAGACTAAGAAGTGATAAAAACATCAGTGTGTTGATTTTAAACAGGCCACTCTTCCTAGGAGCTGGACCTCAAAGCTCTGTGTGTCCTGGGTGGACCGCAAAGCCCAAACCCACTCCTTATAATTTCCGCTCTTTTGATTTTCAGAGAGAGTTTTTTTTTTAGCCAGTCCTTGTTGTGCCAGTACCAGTGACAAGGGAAATATTTATAGTGCTGAAATCAAAGGGGCACAAGGCAGTGCTAACAGCACTCCATCACTTCCTTTTTCAAGGGAGGGACGTAGCTGCAGACTCAAAGATCACTCATCACGATAGGAATATTTATCTCTTGGAAAGCCTTTGTGCTACAACTGCAGGGCAGTGAAATGAGCACTGGGYTTTTTGCATGATTCACAGTTTTTCATTATCCAGTTTGAACACTGCTGGTTCAATCAGCACAGTTTTTTTGATGGAGACCATGGTGCATAGGGCTATCCCTCAGGCTTCTTCACCCATATTTTTTTGTGCTGTCTGTGTACTCAACCTTTTATTAACTTCTAATTTTATTTCTTTTTACACATTGCCTGTTTTTGAGGTCCATGATGGATTTTACACAGCAATTCTGTGGGGCAGCTCATGGCAGCAGGGAGAGCTGTAGGTACTCAGAGCTCTGGCGCTTCACTCTTTGTCCTGAATGGCTTCAGGCTCTGAATCTAAAATCAGACGATCAGTTTCATCTATCCCTAAACTCCTCTAAATCTGGGTGCGTGTTTGTCTCAGGCCACTCATGTCAGGAGAGTGACAAAGGCAGGGCAGGAGAGTTAGACACGAGTTGGGGTGGAAAAGCTCTGGGAAACATGGGACACGCAGGCAGGAACTACAATGTGGATTGTCACCTGAGACTGAAATGCTCAAAGGTGCTCAATCTGCAGGGCCATATCAGCTTTTACTTCCTGACTCTCATTTTGCTCCCATCCTCCTGCAGCAATAACCAGCCCTGGGGAGCTGCCTCTTTAGCCTGTGCAGGGAGCTGGCCCAGGCTGCACCAGCTGGCCGTGGCTGTTTCCTCTCCCCTCTGYTCTAGCTGCTGAAGACCTGGCAACAGCTCCACGGAGTGATGGGAGCCTGACAGAGGGGATGTGAATAGCTCGCTCTTGATTGACAGCCCCTCCATGGAGTAGTCTGTCAGATTAATTATCTGTACTTCAGAARTCCCTGGAGATCCCATCACCATTTCACAGGGTGCTGTGGAAACACATCATGAAGTTCCAGCCCCCTTTCCCTGAAATGGCAATCTGTCTCTAAGAGACAGCAGGTGGAATCAGCTTGTGGATGGCAATAAGGAAAGAAAAAAAGGCTTTTGAAGGGTTTGGGAAATACACAGACACCACAAAGTGGTGTTTCCCTTTGGCTCATGGCATCATTAGAGTTTCCTTGGTGTCCTGTGAAAATGGAGGTCTCCAGTAGCTGACCACCAGCCTGGGTCTTGTCCCCTATCTCTGTGGGTTTGCTCCAGCCAAAAGGTAGCAGAGAGCATCATGTTGTATGAAGACCCAGAAATTTGGGTTCCAGAGCCTTAACCTGCAGATATTCACTCTGCTGATATAGAAATAAGGCTAAGATTTATTATTACTATKATTACTACCACCACTATTATTATTATTATTATTATTAATATTAATTCCCAAGCAGCTGTCAAAGTGAATTTGAGAGAAGGGACTTTTAAGTAGTGCTTGCATGAGGAATTACTCATGGAAAATTCCTCCTCTGAACTCTTCCAGTTTCATTAACAAAGGAATGTTTGTAAAGCAAAGCCCTGTGCTAGACACTGACAGTTCTAAGTTTGAAATTGCACTTGTAGCAGTTGAAATGAAGCTCATGCATCCGTTTGAGAGCATGTACTACATCTAGGTGGAACAAGGACCTACTTGGGACAATGAAAAGAGAGAAAGATTCCTTGTCAGACAACGGGGCAAACACTGAGATTATGAGTGAAAACATCTGAGCCTGATGAAAGAAGTTCCTTGATCAGACTCTTTTCTAAAGTCATCATTACTTAACAAGAATAAAGAATTATTTTTATCTTGAGCAAATATTGGTCTTCTMCAAAAGAGAGATTAATCATAAAATGATAGAGTTTTGGAATGGTTTGGGYTGGTAGGGATCTTAAAAGGGGAAGGGGTCTTTAAAGATCATTCAGTGCCAAGCCCTCTGCCACAGGCAGGGACRCCTTCCACTAGAGCAGCTGCCTCCAAGCTCCATCCAACCTGGCCTTGGACACTTCCAGGGATGGGGCAGCCACAGCTTCACTGGGCAACCTGTACCCGGGCCTCACAGGGAATAATTTCTTCCTAATAYCATAAAATCAATCTAACCCTGTCCCCTGACAGTGTTTCCTCTTGTCATTTCCCCTTGTACCRCCACGCCATGCACTTTCCAAAGCCCTTCTCCATTTCCCTCCCTCATGTGGTTTAGGGACTGCCAGTGCACATTGATTGATATTGAGCTTTTCATCCAAGTCCTTCATCTACAAGATTCCCTCAACACATTCTCTGTCCAGCCTGTATTTTGGATTGCCCCAAMCCAGGTCCACAACCTTGCACATGGCCTTGTTGAACTTCATCAGGTTCCCCCAAGCCCAGCTCTCAGGGCTGCCGAGCACTCTGAATGTCACATTGCTTGTTACCAGTAACTATTCAATGTCTGCCTTGAGGCAGAGGTTTGTTGTACAGAGACCAGATTCCTCACAGACTTCCCTGCCTATAATTGCATCCTCWTTAAAGCTAGGCAAACATAACCTTYRTTTTCTTTTGTTTTGTTTTGTTTTCTTTTCTATTTCAGCCAATGCCAAAATCCCCTGCTCTCCCTATATCCTTCTAAATTATCTTGTTGTCAAAGCCAGCTAGCCTTAAGGACAGACCTATGTCATTCATGGGCTCGTGGTCCCTAAGGGGTAGGTTGAAAGTTTTCTTTTTTAAAGTAGCACATGCTACTTCTGGAACTGATCAGTGACTTGAGCTTYCATGTCAACTGTCACTGAAGGATGATGAGAACATTCTGCAAACATAAGGACTCCTGTGCCCATTTAGCTAATGGATCACGGGGACAGAAGGGCTCACTGAGGCCAGACATTGATGGTGTCAAACASAGAATCACCACTTTCCAGCCTGGAATTTCCAGATATTCCTGATCTCTACTATTTATCAGCTTCTAAAACTCACCTTGCCAAAGCACATCCAAATTTACAAGAAGTGAAGAACTGGATGACCTCATTTATTATAAAGAAACTTTTCCCTGTGAGGGTGGGCAGGCCSTGGCCCWGGGYRCCCAGAGCAGCTGTGGCTGCCCCTGGATCCCTGGCAGTGCCCAAGGCCAGGCTGGATGGGGCTTGGGGCACTGTGGGATAGTGGAAGSTGTCCCTGYCCATGGCAGGGGGTGAAACAGGATGACACTGAAGTTCTCTTCTGAACTGTTCTGTCATTCTATGATTTTATAACTGTGAGCCATTTTGATTGAGATTTGGTGTGGAACACWCAGTACCTCTGATTTCTAGGGATGGCATARCAGTCATGAGAGTAAAAATGTTTGGCAAAGTTTTTGTTCCTAGTACTTGTAGAAAATGGCAGGCAAGGATTTCCTAGCATGAAAAGCAGATAAAGAGGCTTCAGGGAAGGAAAATTTCTCAATGTCACCTTCCTAAGAGAAACTTCTGAGACCCCAAATATAGCTTACCCTGATGCTAATGCTATACAGAAAGGCAGCCTGGGCTATGTCACCAGGGTACTCAGCAGTTATGAGGTGTATATTTTAGAAGATCATGTAAGGAATTAAGCATGAAGATGCCATTTAATTATACATTTATGCACTTGCTTCTTCTTTTTTTTTTTTTTTTTTTTTTTTTTTTTTTTTTTTTTTTTTTTTTTTTTTTTTTTTTTTTTTTTTTTTTTTAGAGCAGACTCTTTGCTGAGCATTTACTTCTTTGAGTTAATGACAATAATTACATGAAAATCCATTTGGGCTTCTCAAGATGCTGAATTTGCAAACTGGCAATACAAATACTTTAATACTCATTTAAATACACTGTAATTGCACTTGATTCTAAGTAGTGGCATTTTAAAAGCTGTGCCATTTGTAAATATTAGATGTGCCCCTCCCCCCCTCACTTTAACATCAATCCTTGGTGTGTCTGGTTGATGTCAGTCTTGATAAATTATGCTGCTGGAAGAGCTGACCATAAAGAATAACRTTTTCCATTAAAAATTAATATATTCCCATGTCACAGGTCCTTGTGTAAGTACAATACAATGGTCTGTATTGTCTGTCTGTCAGCACATCCATGTCTGATTTGTGGTTTACCTAGATCCTACAAAGTCCTGAGAAAATTACAGTTTTGATACCTGTCATTCATTAGTAATATTTATATTACTAATGTATTACAATATTTGCACACTGACAAGTGACACCTGCAGTCTGGTTAGCTGTCAGCCAGGCTCACAACATCAAAGAAAAGAAATTACTTTTCCTCCTTACTGAATGAAAAGACAACATTTTTGCTGCGTTTCCCTCRGCACTCGGTTTTCCGAAGGGATTTCAAATGGCTCCCTGCTGGTTTGGTTTTGGATGGGCACAGCTTTCTGCAGCCCTGGGGAAAACTGGAGCAGTAGAAACAGAGCCATCAAGCACCATTTCCCTACCCCTCGGGTCCTGATTCACATCTCTCTGCTCAGAAACTCACTGGGTATCATGCCAAAAGTTGTTTGAGTTTCTCCCCTCACCTTCCTTTTGCCACGGTGGACATCCTAGGACCTGRTATCCTGTGTGCATAGGAGGGTGTCCTCCCGTCCAGACTGAATGCAGCCTTGGAAATTTTAATGTGGGTGAGGGTAACATTTTAAAGTTCTCCTTTTTTTTTGGCAATATTTTTCTTTCCTTTGTATTGCTTTTCTGTGTACCTAATTATTGTAAATGTGGACAACTGTTTCATACCATGTTTTCAAGGAACACTGTTTTGCTTATGTACACATTGTCTGTGTACATATTTCCTGCCAACTGTTTAGAAAATGCATTTTCTTTCTCCTTTCTGCATTTCAACCTGTTCAGAAAAGTCTAGTGAATGATGCCTCACCTGTGGAAGTGTTTTTGCTCAAGTGCTAATCTTGCAAAACTCACTTAATATTATGAGGTTTTGTTTCAGAGGGGTACTGAAGCAAGGTTCTAAGAAGTCTTTACTAATTTATTTGATTAATTCCTGCTTTGATTTTTCTAGTTTTGTGTTGGATGACAATATGCAAAAGCCCGAAAATAATGCAAAAGCCCAAGAGAATGTGATGCAAAATGCTTAATTTTCCAGGAAACAGGTTTTTTGATWATTTCTGTGAGGTTGTTCCCAAACAGAATGAAAACAGCTGCTGAGAAATTAAATATTTTGCAACTTTCCTTCTGTAGAAAGAGAAAAGTGAGAGTTACCTATGAGGTCAAGCCAAATAAAAGAGAGCTTTGTAATGAGCATCATCTAAAGATAAAGCTGATTTTCAGTTGGCCCAAGGATCCTACATTTTCCATTCTACTATGTTAATAGATATGGGAGTGAAATATTTTCTCCCTTTCTCTTTTCCCCTTTTCCCCCTCCCTTCTGCTTTCCCATTTCCTTTCCCATATGGGATTTGTTTCTTTCAGGGACCATTAGCCCCTTTAGTTAGATAGTGTCCTGGACTTTCATTCTGACTATACATTTGAGAGCAAACCAGAGTTAGCAGTCAGCCTTGCACACATGCAGCTGAAGATCCACAGGATATTTTGTTGACAGAAAGTGCACTCTCTCTATTATTAAAATCCCCTAAATTTTCTTCTTGTGTGAAGCAGCTGAAAACTCTCTGGTTCCAAAATTCTGTTTAATCTAAAGAAATATGTTTAGCAATTAAAGTAAGAAAAAACGTGTGTTSTGTGGAAAATTTTGCCCAACAATCTTCCAGCTCTTGCACATACCTGTATTTTTATTGGAGTTCATCTGCTCTAACTCAAGGATCTCTAAAGGAGATCTGAAGAGGTCACCCAATAACTGAAGAACTATCCTAAGTGAGAGAATTATCATGTTTCAAGACATATTCTTAAATCCTGATTTGCATAACTGCCTGACCTTTGTGTGTCTGTTGTAAATACAAAAAACACGTGTACATCTTCTGTTAACAGTTACTGCAGTTTTGCACAGAAGCTCATTCCTCTGTGGATGTCTATGCATATGCACCAGACACCCAGAAAAGTGTCCCACATTTCCCATTCTTTTTTCTAATAAGGGAGTTTTCTGAAAGACTGGTTGTTTCAGCAAAATGAAACACACTGATGTGACATGCTGATACCCCTCATATTAGGAAGAATGAAAGGATCTGCCTTTGAGTGAGAGCTCTTTTAGTAAACTCACATTCTTGAATGATTAAACCCAAGGATTAAAACATCTTTTACAATGTGTAATTTTTTTTTCTTTCTTTCAATAACTATCACAGGAAGGTAGGACAGAGAAGAGAGAGAAATAAGCTTATATTCTTAACTTTCCTAACCCATATTCCGTTCCAGAACTATAAGATGTGATAAAGATAGGTAAGCAGATTAATTTAGCAGACTTCCAGACTTCTGATGCAAAAGAGGGAGGCAGAAACATTTTATCATTTCTGACATATGGAGCATGTAGTTCTGACTGCAATATGGAATGGATGATCAAAGTCATGTTTTCAATAGATCCTAGGAACATTTTTAGCCTTAAAGTCATTAGTAAACTTCAATTTAGGAGCTGAACCCTAAAACCTTAATTTGGACAAAGCAGTCCTACTTGGGAGCATAGCAACTCACTCACAGGTCAAAATTTAATATAATTCTTGAACCAGGCAGCTCAATGTCTTGGAGAAAATGACTAAAAAATACTTAGAAAATACCTTCAAGGTATGAGGATGAAATTGAGAGCTAAGCACAGGGAAAATAAGAACTAAGGCTTTCAAAGAAAATTGAAGCTTTGGAGAGCCTTCAACTATTTTGATTTATATTTAAACATTTTAGAGATTGGAGCTTTGATTAGCTGAGACCCTCTCCAATTCCCCTTCAGCTCTGATTTATGGGCAGGCTGAATCTCAGTAAAATGAAAGCTAAATGAGGTGTTCTTTAAAATTACCTTTGAACACTTAAAGAAGGTAAGGAAGAGGGCAACTTGGTTGGTGCTGACATGAAGGGGAATGGGATATGAGGGTGAATGTTTTTAGGAGCTGAAGTATTTTGAATACTGGAGAGGGGGAAGGAGCAGAAAGAACAGGATGTCAGGGTGTTTCTAATTGCTACATGTGATAGCTGTTATATATACATCACTTTTGACTGGGAGATGCATGAAACTAGACTTGTTAGCACAAACAAGGCTGTTTGTGCATATGTAAGACGGAATTTGGTGGGGTTTTTTGGTGGTTTATTTTTTGTTGGGAAGATTTTTTTTCTCAGTTTACTGAAGAAATGGCTTTTTCATTTTGGTGTCTACAATKGATTGTCTCAGCCTATCCTGACAGAAATTTTGTAGCTCCCAGGAAGCAGCTAGACACATTCAGGTGAAACTGTGCAGGGGTGGTTCAAGGGGAATGACCCCAGTGGCTCAGCACAGAATCATATAATGGCTGGGGTTGGAAGGGAACTTCAGGATAATCTTTTTCCAAGGTCTCTGTCATGGGCAGGAACACCTTCCACTATCCCAGGCTGCTCCAAGCCCCATCCAGCCTGGCCTTGGGCACTGCCAGGGATCCAGGGGCAGCCMCAGCTGCTCTGGGCACCCTGGGCCAGGGCCTGCCCACYCTCCCAGCCAGCAATTCCTAATTCCCAAGAGCCCAGAATCTGTCCCTGCCCTCTGGCAGTGGGAGCCATTGCCTGGCTGCTGTCCCTGCATGCCTTGTCCCCMRKKCCYKGGCAGCTCTCCTGAAGCTCCTTAAGATATCCTTTACTTCAGGCTGAGCAACCCCAACTTYCTCAGCCTGTCCTCCTAAGAGATGTGCTCCAGCCCTCTGATAATTTTTGTGGCARTCATCCTGGACTAGCCTCCTTTAATAATATGGTGGATAGAAAAAGTTCTGTACATGACCATGGTCTTCCCAGTCATCCCCAGTTTTTTGCTTTTTGCATTGCCATTCTATCYAATAGAGAAGAAAAATAATGAACACCCACATTATCAGAAGGCGGTCAGAAATGTCTCAAAATGCCCCTTAAGGCAGAATCCAGGTCTACAAATGTTCCCAGCCCTGCTCTCCTCACAGCTGCGGGCTGTGAGGAATTGTCTCTGCTCAAGGATGTGCGCTGTGTGACAGTGGCACACAAGGGGTCAGAGTCCCACCAAGCTGCTGCAGTTGTTTCATCCCTGCAAGAAAAATATCAGGTGCAGAGGAAATTGCACATGACAATTGTTTGAAAACATGTCTCTTAAATGAAGTAAGGAATGTGTCATGAGCAGATGATCCCTGTGAGAGTGGTAGCTGCCAAAATTGTGAGTTAGGTCATGATGTTTGCAGAAGATTTTAATATTTTGCAGCTGGAATGTGCATATAACAACGTATTCCCACCCCACATTCTTGCTGAGTTTGAAAGCACGGATACAAATGATTACTGACTGGCTCAAAAACTTCCTTGCAGATACCACGGGTTTGTTTCTTGACAGCCTTTATCACGGCAAGACGAACTGTTGAGGTATCACGAGTGCAAAAGATTGAGTCTGACTGTGGGGGAATGTTTAAGTTTTCCTAGTTAGTTAAAACAGCCGTAGGGCATCTTGGATTGGGTTCAGCTTCATAGCTTGGACACAGATCTCAGTTATGCTCTATTCTTGGCACTGGCCTTTGCTTGCCTGWCAGCCTAGTGATGGGAATCCAGGATCTTCGACTGCATAAATCTGTTCCTACATAGGTGTCACCTCATTCTGCAGTGGCGTGCTCAGCACTCAAGCATTTCCCTTGGTCGTTTCTCACTGACAACTGTTTCTTCCCACTGGGGAGCAGATGAGCCATGGCAAGCCATTATCACTCCTCCAAGACGATGTTGAGTCAGCCTCAACATCAGTCCTGAAGATAACTGTGGTCTTGTGCAGCCTGTGGCTTGGATCTTTTCCTGCTTGCCAGAATATTGTCCCAGAAAGGCAGTCTCATCCTTATCAACGCAGATAGCTCACATGCATCCCCCTGGGACATGCACACGGGTGAGCAGAGGCCTTCCTGTGGTGTCTCTTGCATTCCTTGTMGTGTTTTTATTCCAGATGCATGCAACAATTTTGATGCCACTGATGTGGCTGYTTGCAGCCAGTTTGAGAGAACCACTGTGGGCTGAGGTGCATAGTTACTATTTTAGTAACTACTGGCATCAAGCTTCTGGAATTAGCCAAATCCCTCAGTTTTTCATCTTTATTCTTGGGACATTTGGCTTCCTCTGTCTCCCTAATCACTTTCTCATGTGCTAAGTCAGGGTTGAGCCTTTCTGACGCAAAACACTCTTTCATGCACAAGTCATAAAGTCACACAGAGTTTCAYCATGCTTACAGACAGAGAAATTGAAGCTTCTTAGGAGAATTGCAGTGGGACTGGAACTTGGTGCAGAAGTTGTCCCTCTCCACAACCCCTGAGAGAGACAGAAAAGGCCCTAAGGAGGGCACCAGAGCTTTTGSCTGCCTGAATAAGACCCATGGCTGAACCAAAGAAGGAGCTGGAGTAGAGGAAAAAGATCTGTGCAGGCATGAATTATCCAGCCACAGCAGATGAGGCTGCTCATCCTGCTCTCTCTGAATGGCAGGCRCCACTGGTATTTCTTCTGGAAACACCTCAGTATTGGGGATATCTTGGGGTCAGTCTCAAAGGGGTGCTACCAGTTCCAGGGAGAGCATTGAAAGTGGTGATGGGGCTGCCTGCAAATGGCAGCACAGAGCCTCATGATGATGTTCCCTGTCTGCCACCCGCTACCATGACAGAGACTGAAGAGATGTTTACTCAGATCCAGATCCACTTCCCCCAAAACCGGATTGCTTATTTCATYGCAAAGACAGAATAGGCAATGAAAGTATTGCAAAGACAGGATGGACACCATCAGTCTGTGGCTGGAGAGTGTGAACTGGGGTGTGTTTTACAGCTTAACTTGTCATGCCATAAGCACTCCTGCAGGATAAATGGGAAAAAAGTAATCTCAAGGAATGGTTCTGAAGCAGCTCGGAGGATTTAAGAAGGAGAAAGTTGTGCATTTTTTTGTCCCTTAGGTTCATAACTAACCCTGTCTATCTGCACTCATTCTCACTTAGCGAACACCTATTCAGCAAAGAATTTGGCAATGCTTAAAACCATCCCTGTTCAGCASTGCACAGAGGCAAGTGTTCCACATGAAATATGTACTGAAATCCTTCTCCTAGGAGTCTCSTTGCCAACATGACCTCTACATCCAAGTTCTAGCCAAAACTGAGCTGGTGATAGGGGGCTTTGGCCAATGGACATTGCTCAAAGTGGTATCACAGTCTGAACGTGTATAACAACTGCAATTTGAACATAGGAGCTGAACCTAATCTTTGATGCAGGTGCAAAATCACCATCCATTCTTCAACTATGGAAACCACCTTTACTGGAGCTTTACTAGTCAGGATTTCTGGCTAGTTTTATGCAGGAAAAAAMCGAGTGAAGTCTAAGGATCTCTATTGCATTCACACTGAGTTAGCATAATGGTGGCTGTTAAATTGAAAAAAAAAAAGAGATACCTCATATCTGATCCCATGTGCAATTTCAGGTATATACTGTCAGAAGCACGAATGTCTGGATGTGTGGAACGAGGCTGGTATTGCAGCYTGTCACTGCCTGGGTAGTAAGGGACAAAGCGAGTACATGAAATGGATGCATGCAGGCACAAAATCTGAATGCTTACAGTTTTGCAAAGGTACAGAAGTTTAGTCAGTGTAAATTGCTGTGGGAGTACCAAACCTAAAATAACTGAAAATTGATTCCCACTTACTTTTGAAATATTCTGGTGAACTGAGGGTTATTTTTGAATAGCTCCACGCCTCACTGAAGTCCAAGGAAGTCTTGGTTTCAGCATGAGCAGGATGTTKCTGAGTAATTCTAAAAGATCACTCTCCTCTCAAATTCAAATTGTCCAAATGAAGTCAGCACATTTCTGGTTTTTCTTTTCCCTGTTGATCCCTGTCCTGAAAGACATAATCTCCTGTGATGTGCTGCTTGAAAACAGGAGTCAAGCAGCAAAAAGAAGGTGAAATCCTATTTTCAGAGTCCAGGATGTCAAAGATTAAGTGCACACTCAATGTCTATTTACATATCAAACTCAAGCTATTTACATATCAAACTTTTCCCATGATGGCTACAATCACCTTCAGACCACACTTCCCTATTCAGAGGGAGCTGCAAATTTAAGATTTTCTAACAAGTAGTTTACAGACAGCAGACACATGCAGACCTACAACTTCTCTTCTGGTGTATATTGTTACTATATTCTATATAGCATRTATAGAATGTATTTATACTGTGTATATATGTATTATATGGCTATGTTCTGATATAGACATTTAATCTCAGCCCTGAGTCAGAGGAATATGCAATGCATTCCTCTGCCAACGACCATCTCATCTTCATGAAGCATAAACAAAATGCCCCAGAAATTACAGCCTGAGCACCAGCCACATCTCTCTGGTGTGGTTTAAAGCTGTGTAACAAGACAGCCTCTGATGTGACAGCCTGGGTCATGATGTCATGGTTACATGGCAATTATAACAATGAAATAGCAACAGCTAAATGCTATCCAGTGTCTGCACCAAGAGTAGGTTGGCTGAAATGTAATGACTATGCATCATCATTAGAGAGCTGCTGAGTCTCAGAGAATCTCTTCTAATGAACAATTGGATAATCACCAGCAAACGACGACTTTTGCAATTGAATCTAAAAGATGAACTCATTGATACCATTGGATTATTAGGAGCTTATGTATTGATGTTCAATCATTTTAATAGATGTGCTGTCCTTATTGTAGAATATGATAGTAAAAGTGCTGTGAATAGTAATTTCCTAATAATAACTCTAATGATGTTAATAATACCATAATCTTATTTAATCTAATTTAAATACACAGAAAAAAAGGACCTACTTAGAGCCACTCATCTTTTGTTGATGGAAATACTCTCAATATAAAATTTACATTTCTTTCCAACTCCTTTGGCACACAGAAATCAAAGCCACTCACCACTTACAAATCAGGCAGGAGTCCCAAATCTGTAAAATCTTTAGGAAAGCCCTAATGTGTTGTGTTTAATAGGGATGAATTTAAGCATCTGCTCACAGACTTTGCTGAGCTGAGCTTTCTCTGGCTTTTGGGCAGGGACTCWGTTCTGAATGAGATTAATTTTGCCTCCATGTTGGGATGTCTGTTATTACCTGAGTCAATTTAATTCATAATGAAGGCTCAGCAAGGGATTGCATGAGTTAACAGAGAAGAAGAGAGTGCAGATGAAGGCTCATGGCACAGACACAGCTGAAATCAACTGTCTGGCACACCAAACTCTGAGTGTATAGTAAATTGTCTTGACTCCACATGTACTTTTAATAAGCCATGTCAGAAAGAAATCCTCTGAGAGCATGCCACCCATGCRTGGACTTGCCTCAACAGAGTTTAAAATAAATTCCATCATCAAGAATTTTCGTTTGGGTCCACCCTGAAGTTGCAATACTTTTGCTACATGTATAGACACTGAAAATTTGACAGAGGTAATCCTGTAACAGAAGAATTAAAAGCAACTCCTTTTTTGCTGCAAGCCCTATTTCTTCTGTGTGTTATATACATGGTTTTGTATTTCAGTCATATCTTTGTGCAAACAAAGTCAGGATTTCTGTGTTTTTCAGAGCCGACGTGTCACTGGGAATAAGGGCTGGATTCTCTTGTGGCTAACACTTCCCTYTGAGAACTTCTGGTTGCAAAATTTTTATTGGTGGCAACGAGTGAGACAGGAGGAGAAAAAAAAATCCTGAATTCTGGACCGTTTGTGAAGCTGACAGCCAGGCTAAAAATACCTTTCCTGCTCAGCAACACAGATGAGTGGTCTAATAAACAAGGTAGTTGTCATTTTCTCTGAAAAGGTCCCTTTTCAGAATCAAAAAGTAATTTCAGGGCAAGCAAGTTTTACAAGGGAGGGTAAAATGCCATGTTTGCTGAAAAATTCACTGTTGCTGGCAGTGGTGTCTTGCAGGAGACRCCACAAGTGGACTCAGTGGTGACGATTGTGTGTGGATAAAAGTGGGGCTGGGTGATTACAGGAAGAGAAGTGAGGAACGGCTGAGATCCTGAAGTAACTCAGCCCCAAAGCCCTCACTTTTCCTTCCTACCTGAGCTCCTAATGGTTCACCAGGAGGCAGGTTGGAGAGTGTTAATTCCAGAAAGACCTGGTACTGGGGGAGCTTGCGCATTGTTAGTATTCAGGCTGGGGGTGTTTAGTAGGCAGGGTGAGGTCTGGCTGTGTCCTTTTACRCTGAAGGAGATGAAATTCTAAGTATTTCCAGCTGGAAACCTTTCACAGTGGGAAAAGAAGGAGGAACACTACCCTTTTCCCATAAAGAAACCGTTTTTCAACCAAGCAATTTTGGAAATAGGCGGATGTATTATAAATCCCCACAATGCTACTTCTCTGGACAAGAGCACAGAATATGCAATTTTCTCACAGAAAGTCAGCAGCTTTTTGTTGCTCTCAGTTTTTCAACCCCAGTGTTTGCCTGCCCACCAGCCTCAGCATCAGATGAGGAACATGCCCACGTGCAGGAGAGGGCTGCAGTGCTGGTACCAGGTTAGAYGGCTGTGCTCAGGTAAACCCTGTTCAGCTCTCCTTAGGGGTGGCCCCCAAAGTCACTGTGGGCAACTCTAAACTTGCTCTGACTTGTGCTGCCTGTTTGTGGTGTGAGTGCCCACGAGGATGAGCAGGATGTGAGGGTGCCTTGGGCCATGCCTGGAGTGAATGGAGAGTGGTGGTGATGGGACCTGTCACTGCCGAGTTCCCCTGTGAGCATCTCTCTCCCAGGGGGGTTTCAACAGACYATGGGATGATTGTACTGCTCAGTTYATCCCTGGAGYGYTGGGATTATGGTATTCCCAAGGGTCTCTGCTCCTGCAGGGTGTAGTGGAGAGGCATGTGCTCCTCTGGGATGCCCTTGCTACAGAGTGATCCCAGAGAGACAGAGCGACAGAGTGTTAAAAATAAAATTAAAGGAAGGCTGCAAATGACAGAAAAGTTGAAGACAGGACTTTCAGAGAGCACAGTTTGTCAGGAAGACAGCTGCTTTTTATAGCATGCCTGGCATGGGTGATGGCAGAGACATTTGACATTTCTCTCTGATTGAGTGGCAGGTGGGGAGAAGGCAGCCAGAGACAGTGTAAGCAAATGACTTGGGAAGCAGAGTTAGGAAGGGGCAGCATTTGGGGAAAGTTGTGCAGGTTTGGCTGGACCCCTTGGCTGATTCACAGTACTTGAAGGGCAGGATCCAAAGTCCCTTGACATCACTCTTCCCATTCCTTCATGTAAGGGAAAAAAAAAAAAGAAACTCAAGACTCCAGGAAAATGAGTTTCCTTCCACAAGGGTCTGCATTCCTCAGGCTGTCAGAACTGCCTGTGTCCAGCTCTCCTTCCACAATGAGGCAGAGCAGGATTTGGTCCTTGGGGGTGACAGATAGGTGGCAGGGACAAGGGTGAAAGGACTCCAAGGTGGCTGTTGGAGAGAAAATGGGGTGATATATGAGGTGAATTATAATTAAAGCTGTCATTCTTTCTCCTTGGCTTAGGAGAACCCAGCCCTGGCTCAAGAGTTTAAGCAACTGGAAATTTGTTGAAATGGAAGTGGGAATTAGGGTCTTATTTTCTGCATTTGCAGGATGTGGGTACCAGCAGGGACCTTCCTCCCAGTTCCCAAGGTGCCTTTGGAATTGCAGAGGGCTGGGTATTTTTCTTACATCTAGAAGGGACTCACCCAGTGCAGGACAGCTTTTATCTGTGACACTGAATGAACCCCCTTTGAGTGCTACCCCTGAGCTCTTCATGCATCACACTAGAGCCCTGCCAAGCACCTACAACAGGATAATACACAATRTTGTTTATCTCTAGGTGTTTGGATGCTTCCACTGTGTTTCCCACCCAGCTCTGACCTGTGACTCATAAGAAATAATGTTGGTCACTGTGAACTGGGGACCCCCACAAAAAACTGGGAGTACATCTCTTATCAGCTGCTGCTTATCACATGGACCTTCTGATATATTTGTTCCAGACTTCCCTGTGCTCCATAATTTAATTTACTATATTTATGAGGTCTTCCTTATCTCCAAATACATTTTCCTCTTATTTATTGTTCAGGAGACGCTTGGCAGAAGAAGTTAAGTACCTCAGTAATTTAGAGTCATCATTAATTTCAAGACTGCCAATTTATTACTGTTTACACCTTCTGTACAAGCAGGCAAAGGATTCGATACAGTAAATGAATTTATCCGCAAACATTTGTCAGGCTGTCTTTGTTAGCATGAGTCTTTCTCTGTCAGTGCAAGGATAAACTATGGGATGGGAGAGGACAGGGTGAGCACGTGTGAGACAATTATCTACGATCAAAGACATGAGGGATTCYGTCAGGAAAACCTTTTTTAACCTGTGTATGCCTGAAGATCTCTGTCTGGAACATCAAGACAGGGAATGCGAATGGCACTGAACGCTGGCTTTGGAAAAGAGAGAGATTTGAGAAAAGAAATATTATTTGCTTGAGCATTTTCTTTTATATAAATAGGAAAAAATAAATTTTWATATATTTTTTATTTTTGTTGATTTGAATGGAAACATTTTGAACTGTGGACCAGACCCAACATGGCTGAGGAGGAATTTTGTTTCAAACGCTGTTTGACTAAGGTGCTATGTCATTTCATGCAAGCTGTGATTTGAATATTCATCATCTCCCATAGGCAAAACTTCTCCCACCAGGTTTGTGGCATAGCTGCTTTTTCTTTTTCTCATCCATCTCAAATTCAAAGTGTTGAAAAAGTCCTACTGCAGGCCAGCTGTCTGGAGGCTTATGTGTAATTGTACTCCTGCTTCCAGCAGAGAGAAATCTGTGTAGTGCTAGGAATGATGTGTTGATGTTGAGTTTATACCTTGTCACAGGCWTAGTATGTATCTATTGGAAAATGCATCTACTTTCCTTATGCTTTTCTTTCCTTCTGAGAAGTGTGAAYTATAATTTCTGGGCAGAAATTTCTTCCTGAATAATTTTTGGGGGTGGGGGCACAGAGGCAGGATTTCAGTTTTATTATGATTTTCCACCTAACATATCATTTTAAATGAATTCAGACCCCAAAATATTTTGAATATTGTGCCTCAAGGAGATTGGAGTTTACTGTTAAACCTTCTGTAATATATCATGATTTCTCTTCTTATTGAAGGGAAGTTGAACATTTGGGAAATCTCAGACAGTGAAGTGTTATGGGAGGCTTAGTCTTGCTGGTGAGTCCAGCTTTCAGGTGAGAATGGGATGTCAGGCAGCAAAATACACCCCTGAGACCTTCATGACAATCTTCCTTCAGTAAAAAATGTTTGTCTTTTAGTAGAGCTTCTAGTATAAAATAAATTTTAAAAAGCTCTATGTGGGAGAGAAACTAGTTTTAATTGAAAAGTATTCTTCATGAAAGTATCAATTTTCTAATAATAGAATTGTTAAGGTTAGAAAAGCCCTCTAAGATCACTGTTAGSCCAGCACCTCCACCTTGTTTACCACTTACCCTTGTCYCCAAATGCCACATCCAGACAGCTTTTAAATCCCTCCAAGGATGGGGACTGACCCAGGAGGCCTCTGCCAGGGATGGGCAGCCCACAAAAAATTCTGTGAAGAWTTTTTTCCTAATATTTAATATAATCTTCCCCTGATGCAGCTGGAGACMATTTCCCTCTGCTCCTGTCCCTGTTCCCTGGAGCACAGCCCGACCCCCCCGGCTGTCCCCTCCTGGCAGGAGCTGTGCAGAGCCACAAGGGCCCCCCTGAGCCTCCTTTGCTCCAGGCTCAGCCCCTTTCCAGCTCCCTCAGCCTCTCCTGGGGCTCCAGCCCCTTCCCCAGCTCCGTTCCCTGCCCTGGACACACCAGTGCAAAGGTACATGCAGAGGAGATGCATCTATAAAACACTTGACATTACTACTTTGCTTGCCATTTTCTCTGTTTTTTGTATTTTGAATCCTGCAAGGATTTTGGTTTTCATTTTTGCATCTGTTGTCCGGCTAATGTCTTACTTTGGTAAATAGTAATACTACTCTACTAATATTAATAATAATGCTCCTTTGTCTGAGATGGACCTGAGAGCAGATTTTATCCCCAGCAGGAAGGCCATGAATGGACATTTTAGTTGTTCTCCCTCCTGGGTCCCCCAGAGCTCCTGGAAAGGGTRAGAGTGCCCTGTGTGTGCAACATGAAGGAAGCCAGATGGGTGATAATGAGGCAGAGATTCCCAGGGCAATAGATAGCTTCAGGAACATTGCAAAGGCCTCAAAGCCTTTCCTGAGATCCTCCAGTTTCTAGCAAAAATTATTGGCTTGCTGCGGGAATTACTGGGTGAAAACCCATACTCGCCGTGATGTTAACGTAGGGACAGATGCTCCCAAGGGTTCTTTACAACCAAAGAATCCAAAATCCTCTTAATACAGCTGTGCTTAGCCCAATGTTTACTCATAATAAAACATCATTAGAGAGACCTAGCCTTGCATTAGTGTTGGCTTTGTTCTGATGAAATCTGGCTGTACAAAGAGTATCGGGAGAGCCGCTCTGGCAGGAACACCCACCCCTGAGTGCTGCCAAAACGTGCTCAGCTTTACAGGCAAGGTCCTGCCCATGCCTGGGGAGCACTGAGGTGATGAATAAATTCACGACTTGCCGGAGAAACACTGTGCAGAAAAGCCAGCTGGAGGCTGCAGCCAGTGAGGAAATCTGGGGTCATTCCTTGCTGTGTGTCAGCCGGCCGTGGTGTGTGCTTGTGAGAGAGGCAACAGAGCATCCTGCACGGATGCTCCTGTGCAGGTAGCAGGGTTAGTTCAACACAGCAGAAATCCCCTATTCCCACCTCAGCTGTTCTAACCTTCATTGTTTTTGCTACCTCTCTCAAAGCTTTTGTTGTTTTAGTTTGGTTTTTTTTTTTGTCACTCAAGGAAAAGAAATAATAAAGAAAACCTTTTAGCTGGGTTGCAAAAACCTGTCTCATCATCTTTTATGTTGGCAGAGGTCTGTTTATATTTGCATTAACTAATTTAGTAATTTAGCTTAGGCCTGTTAAAAATAATTAATATTTTAAATGTAGACATGCTCACATAGGACCTGACTCACCTGCTGTGGGAATTAATGAAACTCTGTGATTTAGACATGTCATCTGAGAAAAAAAAAAAAGAAGGACCCTGAAGTGCCCAAATGCATCCTTTAAAGATTATTTCAACTGGAATGGGTCAAAATAAGTAATGCAAATTGCACATCTTAGACTCCAACAAAAGTAAGCACCTCCCTGTAGGACAGAAAGCAGAAGTTATTTAGGAGCATCAACAGCTAAATGTGGGGAAGGAGGAAGGCAGAGAATGTTTGTGGCAGATTTCAGCAGGTGGGATGGTTTCTTGCATGCAAGACTGTGGGAAGAGCATGCTGCTCTGAGATCTGTGTCGAAGTAGTCAGAAGAGAATCACTGAGGCTGGAAAAGATTTCCAAAATCTTCAAGTCCARCCTTTGATCCCCACCTTGTCAACCAGACCAGATCACTGAGTRCCACGTCCAGTCATTTCTTGGGCACCTTCAGGGGTGGTGACTCYACCATCTCCCTGGGCATCCCCTTCCAATGCCTGACAATCCTTTCAGTGAAGAAATTCTGCCTTCTGTCCAACCTGAACCACCCCTGGTGTTGCTCGGGGCTGTTCCCCTCAGTCCTTAATTGCCTGTGAGAAGAGGCTGATTGCATCTTTATCCCAAAGCACGCAGAGGGAAGGATTAAAACTTGAGTATTGATTGCATACAGGAGAAAAAGGGATCACATTTTTTGGAGAGGAGTGAAAGAGAAAGTTTTTTGTAGTTGCATAACCTATTATGAAAAATTGAAGCAATTTTAAAGAGATTTTTGAATACTTTTAAGTGTGTCTTAATTACTGTGTGCTCTGCTTTGCATTCTTTACGTTATATTTGGACAATTTTTTGGAGCTGTYGAGGAGCAGCAGCATCCATGTCTTTAAGCTTGAGTTGAGAGATCCCAATATTGGGAGAACACCAGGGCAAAGTGTGGCTGAACTGGGGGCATTTCCAGGAAAGGATTCTTGAGCACATTCACTAACAGACACTTGCAGCATGTCACAAAGTGACCATCCTCAGCTCACTGCCATCCTGAATCAACTACAAATGTGGCCAGGGTGGCCAAGATCACAGGGATGTAGTAATAAATACTGCCCACTTTACTTGAGGAGGTTGTCCAAAGCAAGAAGGGCGCAATACCCAGCGTGTGGTTCAGCCACTGTCACCGCAAGGAGCCCGTCAAGTTAACCTCTTAAAGATAATGCTGGTGCTTCTTGGGTTGCCTCCTATTTGCACCTAGACTTTTCTTGGTAAACCTCTCTGCACRTCTCACATCAGCTGGTGTTTTCCTGTCCACAAGACATGGTGAGATTACGTGTTRGAGATGATATCACCTAACATCCTCCAGCCGGTGCCATCACCGTCAAATCTTACACGGTTAATGTTAGATATTTTATGTAATGGAGAACTTCCCTTCACCCCTGCCCATGGATGATATTTATTCCTTCCATGAAGAATGACGGCAAACATTTCTGACAATAATAAATTTTCCATTAATTATTTTCTATTTCTGTACAGTGTGTTCTTTTTATTCTAGCTCCCTTACAAATTTGGCGTTGAGACCCCTTCACCCTTTCCATCGATTCAAGTACAAGGTTCCATTCTTCATTAGGGCTATTTTAAAATCTGCAAAGAACTGTTTTCCAGATGTGGATATGCACAGACAGTAATTGCACTTCATGATCACTTCCAGCTGCCCTAAACGCCTGCCAACAAATTCCCATAAGGAGTGCATGTTTTGTGCTGCAAATCAGGGAGAACATTGTAAAATGATAATGTGTTGCACACTGCAGTACCTACAAGAGTTATGGACTTTATAACTGAACTAATTGGAATTAGGCTTTACTGTAAAGGTCAAGAAAGTTGCAAAGAAATGCAATCTTAGTAAATTAATCTGTTGGGTTGTTTTTGAGTACTATTGAGCACCTGTTTGTTTGATAATTTTTTTTCTTTTTGGTGAATTATATAGTTGAATACTTTGTGATGCCTTATAAGCTTGCATAACATGGATAAAGCTATCTTGTGTTTTGAATTGGACATGTAATTAGATACCACATATTCTTGTACCAAATAAAACATTTGCCTCCCGGAACTGTTCTGGTGTGACCAGAACTTATAGCTATGGRTCACATGTTCTGCTGGTGTTAATAGCCTCAGTTTCATTGATACCAGTAGAGATATGTACTCACTGCTAGATCTGAACTCAGTACTGTATTTTTGTTATTTCAACAATTTCATTTTTAAATAGGTGTTTATATAGTTCCATAGCAGTTTTCTCCCTTTTTACTTGCACAGCCTTATGATTCTTGGCTGAGACACAGTTTAGTGAAAGAAGACCAGCAGAAGACATCACTTACAACCTCAGAGTGAATAATAACATCCTAACCAGCACAGCAAGTGCTTTAGCAGTCTTAAAAAAAGAGGTCTAGYGGAAGATGTTCCTGCCCATGGCAGGTTGGAATGAGATGGTCTTTAAGGTSCCTTCCAACCCAAACCATTCTGGGTTTCTATTAAAGCAAATAAGTCATTCTTGAGCCAGTGATCTTTTTTTTCTGCCTTACTTTTTAAGGTTTGTTTTTTTTTCCTCAGTGAAGATGTGGATTGCAATTTTTCAAGGTTCTGACAGCAGGTTTTCTTCCCCTTGGCCAGCTTTTCTCTTGCCATCCTCTTAGGTGTAGYTCCCACACATCCTAGAGATCATATGTTGATAACCACTGCATGTCTCATGAGTGTTTATCTCATAACTGCTTTCTACAAATACATTAAAGCCTTACTAGAGATGTGTTTAAGCTGCAGTTCTTTTCTGGGAAGTAACTCACTGACAATTTTCTGTGGTCTGGATTCCAGGGCTCAGGCCTCCCAGTAACAGGGAACATTATGGTTCAGGGTGCTTTCAGTGTGAGGTAGATGTAATATTTGTGTAGGCAGTCCCTGTGATTGCTCCTGATGAATACAAACCTGAATACTTTGCTAGCTGAATGAAATGCCTTAGTAAAAAAATATATAGCTTAAGTATCAGAACTACAATTAAGAGAAAAATGGGTGAAACTTAGACTTCTGAATCCTTATTTCACCCACCCACAAAAAAAAAAAAAAAAAAAAAAAAAAAAAAAAAAAAAAAAGAAGTGGTAAATTTTGTAAACCTGGTGAGCATATGGCAAACCCTGTCCATGCAGGAATTACTGGGTGCAGACAAAACTGAAAATCGAAAAATTAGGAAATATGAATTCTCTTAAGTTTCCTCGTACTTAAAGCTGTTTAAGGAAAGGATATAATGCTGTAAAGTTAATCAAAATCCATCAACCACATAGGGATCAAGCCTGTCAGAGTTCAAAGAGTATCTGGAAGATGCTCTTAGAAATGTGTTTCTGTTTTGGTAGTCCTGCAAGGAGTTGTACTTGATGACCTTATGGTTCCCATACAGCTTGAGATGCTCTGACTCTATGATTGTATTGTTTATTTTAGAACATGACAAGCAAAGGAGAGAGGATGATTTTGAAGTAGGCTGTAGCAGGGTTAGATACTGTAGAAAAGGCTACAATTTGTCTCCCTCTACTTCAATTCCCCTGCTGCAAGCAATGTCTTCCCCTCATCCATGCGCTCACCTTGTTCCTATTACAAAGTCAAAAAGCCCCTTTTTAACACTCAGCCCCTTGGGTTTTCTTGGAAACTTCTCAAGCAAGTGAATCAGCCCCAGGAGCGGGTGACTCCTGTCCTGCCAGCTCAGTGCACAGGCAACATCTGATTGCCTGATGCACCTCACAGAAATATCCCCTACAAAGACAGAGGCACCTGTGGAACACTTGCTTACATTTTCTCCAGCCCTCGTTACACCATGCAATACCCCACAGCATTGGCACTTGTTCCCCTGAGCAAGAGCAGACCGTGGGGCTGCAAGTGTCACTCTCATCCTCCTGAAGCGCAGTTGGGGTAGAATCCTTCCTATGAAGTCACCAGAATTTTGAGCACTTTTTGCACAAGACACACACACAGACCCACCTAAAGGCATTATCTTCACTCTGACAAAGCATCTCTTGCTGTCCTCTTAATTTACTGAAGCTTTTAGTGATCTTCAATATATTGTATGGCAGCAAGATGCTGATTTTCCCTTTACCAAATGTGAGATCTTCATAATAGAATGTAACCTGTTGGGTACAAAATACCTGTTCCAATGCACAAACAAATCTAAAAGGTCGTTGTCTCCATCTGAGCTGTTCATCTTTGATTCATTTTTTCCCAGAGTCAGTGGTGGGAGCTTCTCAATCATCAGATTTAAAATTAGAAGCACTGTCCTTTGGAGTGCTTCCAGTGAGTAGGGTGACCAGCCAGGATGACTTTTACATTTGAGATCACCTGCATCTCAAGATAAGTTTCATCAATAGGAAAAAGTGGTTAGATTCCACCAGAAGCTTCTTCAGTGCTCCAAGGATTGGTGTCTAGGAGCAGGCAACTGGAACAATTTGATGTTTGATGTTAAAGTGGCTCTAAAGTGGGTCCTCCAGTTATAAATTGACTGGTGTGACATCTCTGACAGCCTCAGTCAGCACTGGTCATGGCTGGATGCCTGATTTGGAGCCCAGGGTGGTGAACAGGCTCTCAGCTGAGTATTTTTTGGATTGTATGGAGAGCCCTGTGCCTCCATGTGACATTCTGAGCCTGACAATGCAGCTGCAGCAATCCTGTCTCACTGTAGGTGGAAGTCTCTGGCCAGAGCAGCCCTGTAGGCAGCACTTGCCACCTTGTAGACAAAAGAAAGTTCTTTTCTTACCATGGTATTTGTCTTGGTAGGTGGGAAAGCACTTGTAGCTGGGCACAGGGAAAGGAATAATAACCTTTTTGTTATGAAGTTTTGTTATAACTGTGCCTGTATGTGCTCTGGGGTAAAAATTCTCCAAAAACATTATTTTATTGTGCCTCCGTGAACAATCCTTCATTCACAGCCCTCCTACACCCAGGCATTCACACATGACCAAGGCTCATAGCTGAAGATACTGACGCACAATTCATCAATGGCTCTTTTCAGCAGTGAGCCTCTCTGATGAWGGATTTTTTTACTCTGCTCTCCAGCTGACCCAGCACCTCAGCTATCCCAGCGTCTAGCCCAGAATCTCTTGGTTTTCTCATCTCCCTTCTGTTTAAACATATCTATTTCTTAAAGTTAAGGCTTATTGAAATTTCAGGAGGAAGGAACTCCTGCCAAGAAATACAGTTTTGTCAAACCTAATTTTTGGCAAGAGAAGGTCAGGTCTACATTCATGCATACACAAAACTTTGCCGGTGAGAAATTCAACAGAACAAAACCATTTTGAGTGTTCATTTCAAAACAAGGTGAAATACTGTGTTACAGTACAACCCAAAATACCATTTTTAAAATTCTCAGTAAATGTCCCCTGCATTTTTATAAATCATCATTTTGGTTTGAGATGTCAACCTGAGATAATTTTCCTTTTGGGTTTTTTTGGAAACTTCTCAAGAAAGTGAATTTTTTTAAAGCCTACACCTCAGGACTTTTTTTCTTTTTGGGAAAAATGTTTTTTTCACTTGCTCTGCTTCTAGTTTTCAGATTTGGTCTGAGGATTTTCCATACTATCCTTATATAGAGCTGCTCTTCACTACAGAGGAYTTCCCTGTATCTCATATTCAATGTAACTAATAACTACAAGGGGAATATTTTATTTTACACTCAGCTAAAAGCAGCAAGCTAAATGATTTCGTTCTGGTTATGCAGAAGGCTGACACGGAAAAAAAAGCAAGAAATTTTGTGTCTTAGATGGCCTCAAGGGATGGAGATTTATTACTGGCTCAAGAACTCTTGCTGCAAAGTTCAGGGCATCTATCTCAGTGGAAGGCCTGGCTTTTATAAGGTTSATCTTCAAAGTGTTGTGCACCATCACAGTAATTCCTCTGCTGCTTTCCTACCTCCCCTGCCTGCACTTCTCTGATCATGCCCCACAGATCTGCTCATCTCAGCGCTGCTGTACAAGCCTTGCCAGGGCGCAGGGCTCTGCCAGGCTCGCTGCCTCTGTCCTTTTCAACTCCACAGTGCTTTAAAAAGCAGCTCTTACCCTTTGTAACCAGCCTGAAACACCTGAAAGGCTTTTGGTTTTAAAAGGGAGTTTAGACAATAATTTTTTTGGTCTTTCTTGATAAACCACCCCCAGGCTTAGGTAGAAAAACATCAGGGGTCCTCTGTTTTTTTGACCTTTCTACCAAAATAATCAATATGTGCAGGTTGTCAAGCGTATTGAATGATGTGGCAGTAGAGAGGATGTTTCATATACTCAGCCCTCTTTTCCCAGCTGGAAAACCAAAACCATGAGAGGCCTAAGGATCCCCTCAGAGGATTTCTGCAGGGCCCTGTGTTGCAGCAGTCTTCCACATCAAGGTATGTGAGGCTAATGCCCAAAATAACAGCTCTCARGCCATGATGAGAATCGTACAGAAAGCACTTACCACTCTTAAGCCAAAATCAATAGCAAATTTTTTTTTCCTTAGCTCAAAAGGACAAAACTATTTGTTTCACCATCWCACCAGCAGGCCATTCCCCGAGATGAGCTGCTTCCATCAAAGGCAGCAGCGCCTGCAGAAACAGAATTAACTTAACTTCACTAGCCTCTAATCACAGAAGGATTAGGTAATTCTATCTGTTCAAAGTGGATAAACAGTTTCAATTGCCTACCATGGTAAGTGGGTCTGTTTTAAATTTAGAAACCTTTCATAGCCTTTGGATTGTGTCTTTCTTGTGACCTTGAAAGCAGTAAAATCCCTTCTGAGGCCCTGCCCAAGTTTTGATTCTGCCTTGTGGAATGATACTGAGAAGTTGCTGGGAGGTTGGACATTTTTGCCAAGTGCTATGTCTCGATTAATGTAAAAACCTATCTGTAAAGTCAGCTGGGCTGTACTTCTGCATATTACTCCCTCTGGATCATGGTCTTCTCATGCACTCTGATGCCATCCTGTGTTATTGCCAGAGGGGTTATGGCTGAGTCTGAGGCTCCAGCACAGATCTGCAGAACAGAAAGTGGGATGGAGGTGGCAAGAAGAGTGGTGGAGATMAGGAGTGTGAGGCTGGGGGCACCATGGAAGATGTGGCTGGAAGCGGATTTTGAACAGAACTTAATGTGTCACATTGCCCTAGCAAGGGAAGTTTACAATTTAATAATGAGCAAAATGAATACTACAGAAAACAAAGAATACTACAGAATCTATTGCTTTGTCCTGAAATGGGTGCTGCTCAATTCCCCCACTGTTGTGCTTTAAAAGGTGTACATATGTTTATTATTCCTCTGTGAAACACCCTTCCTTCCTTCCTTCCTTCCTTCCTTCCTTCCTTCCTTCCTTCCTTCCTTCCTTCCTTCCTTCCTTCCTTCCTTCCTTCCTTCCTTCCTTCCT
>JACDOX010000124.1:1661811-1688282 GCA_014549065.1 Cardinalis cardinalis | reverse complement strand
TCCTTCCTTCCTTCCTTCCTTCCTTCCTTCCTTCCTTCCTTCCTTCCTTCCTTCCTTCCTCCCTCCCTCCCTCCCTCCCTCCCTCCCTTATTTGGTCTCTTCTGCCTTCACCTGACCCAGCTTTGTTTCCTTGTCTGCTCCCCAAATCCCTGTTCCCATTTCAACAGGAATCTCCCTCTGCACCAATCATGCCAACACGTTACTTTTTAACATCCAATTCTCACATCCCTCTCTTTACCATGTCTCTCCAAGAAATTGTAAATTATCCTGAATACATTGCTGATATTACAGGCCCCAGTATGTTGGCTGTTGTGCAACTGTGTCTAAGAAATGGCCTTCACCAAAGGCTTTACAATACAGAGAAATAAGAAAAATAAAGAATAAGAGGAACCAATGTTATTACATTCCTGGTTGAGATAAGGAGCTAAGATACTTCCTGGCTCAGGAAGCAGCTTATATCTCAGGAAGTGGGTGAGTGCTTGTTTAAGTTCTGTTAGAGTCTGTGGACCCTGAGGATGTATGTAAAAACTTTTTAACTGCTGCCTTCACCCATAGCATTGTGAATTATCTCAGGTAACAGAAGGGCAATGTGGCTGAGTTGGGAAATCAGTCCATGTTTCTAGTGACCTTGTCAAGTTTATCTAAGACCACTTTTGGTTTAGCTTTTCTCTCTCCCTTTCCTTTTATTTTAACAAACTCAGTAAACTACTATCTGTAGATGTTAAGACACTTTTGAACATTTTTCTGTTATTATAACTACTTTTTTTTTCATTTTTTAAATACAGTATTTTGAGATTTAAAAGGGAGCAAAAAGTGCAGTCAAGAATAACATCTACAATCACAAAAACTGCACAGATTTCCATAGTAAAAAAATTTATGACTCAGACAATGGGTTTCAATTTTAAAATATAAATTATAACCCCACCAGGGATCATTTTTGCAGTGCAAAAATACTCTTTGACACTGCCATGGGTTTTTATTAAAGAGTTTATAAAAGGTAATCTTAAATAAATACAGCTGGTGCAAGCTACAAGCAGGACTGGATTGTAGATGACAAAATTATTCAGATAGATGGATGGTCCCAAAGGTCCCTTCTTGACAGAGTTTGTAATCTTGATAATAGGGGAATTACACACAGAAGTACCCAAAAATAAACTGTGGCTGGGCCAAAGGAAAAGGATGTGGGACACACTCTGAAATTTTCAGGAGTCAGTCAGATGACACTGGATTCAGTGGTGTAATTGACACACAGCCCTGTTTTGTATTCTTTTTCCCCAGAGATGTTGTGGATTCCCCCATCCCTGGAAATGTCTGAGGCCGGGCTGGATGGGGCTTGGAGCAACCTGGGATAGTGGAAGGTGTCCCTGCCCATGGCAGGGGCTGGAATTGGCTGAGATTTGAGGTCCCTCCCAACCCAAACCATCCCGGGATTCTGTGATTCTGCGACACACGTGAGGGATGGAATGCCACCCAGAGGGACCTGCAAAAGCTTGAGAAGTGGGGCCATGGAGGCCTCAGGGTGTTCAACAAGGCCAGGGCAGCCCCAGAGATCCCTCCAGGCTGGGCAGGAGCAGACTGGGGGCAGCCCTGAGGAGAAGGACTTGAGGGTGCTGGTGAGTGAGAAGCTGGGCATCACCTGGAAATGGAAAAAATGGGGACAAACTTTTCAGCAAACTTGTGAAACAACAAGTGATAATGGCTTTATACAGATTTAGACTAGATATAAGGAAAAATTTATTTATGCTGAGGGTGGTGAGCGCCTGGCACTGGTTGCCCAGAGAAGTGGTCACTGCCCTAACCCTGAAAATATTCAAGGCCAGATTGGATGGAGTTTGAAGCAACCTGGACTGGTGAAAGGCGCCATTGTTCATGGCAGGGTGGATGATCTGTAAAGCCCCTTGCAACCCAAACCACACTCTGATATTATGATTATTGCATGTTCAGATTTGCTACAAGCTGATGCTAAAGGAGCTGTGCATTGTGTGTTGCAACTATGGCTCTACTTGAGGATGGTACAGCATATTTGTAACCTTTTTGTTGTTGTTGTCAGCGGTTATTGATGATATGAAGCTTGTTTTCTGCAGAAAAAAAAAATTGTAWTTTTTTTTCCCCAACAATAAATAGGACCCCAGAAACACTGACGTTTTCAAGACATTATTTTCTGTTTCCTTACACTCTTATTTTCCTCTGCTATTTACTATTTCTCACTGCAGCTGGGCCAGAGGTTGTCCTGATGCAGGTTTCACCATGAAGAGAGAGAAAGGGAATGAGAAAGATGTACTTGAACAAAATATGCTGGCTTTTCCAAGGGAATGGGAACAGGACAAAACTCTGTTATAGCTTGCTTTTTTGTTATTTTGACTTTGTAATTTTTCTTAAAAATTCATACTTTCTACAAAAGTATTACAAAAGACTAAATATTATTGGATGTCCCTGTCTAAATTAGCTCTCTGCCTCAAAGTTTTGTCTGCTCTGGGACAAATTTGTGACAAAACCAGTTCTTTTCCAATCACCTGTTCACACTTATTAGCTCAATTATTATTCCCTCTTGCAAGTGGAAAAYTCATGAGTATCTTTTCCAACAGCATTTCATTGTTGTTTCAATAGAAATCTTTTTTCTTTTCTTTTGTAATCAGCAAATGTACCAACTATTCTAGAAAATAACAGAGAATATTACAAAGACTGAAATAAAATGCTGGATTCATTACTTAGGTTCTCACACCTTGTTCTGAAGCTCATGGTCACTGGTGAAGAGAAACAATGCCTTGGGAAAAGCTGTGTGTCAAGATAAAAGTGTCCATTTAAAGTTTGAATTCCAGGCACTAAATTGCTAAAGTGAGTTTCTTAGGAACCACATAAAGACTTCCACATACAGAAACTACTTAGCAAATGAGAGAACAGCAAGAGTCAGAATATAAAGGGTTTGTCATCTAGTCCAAAAGCAGAAAGAAAGAAAAATTCTTTTTCTTTTTTTTTTTTTTCCTGAAGTGTACTTTGCCAGTGTTAGTCATATTGTGTTAAAACTTTGCCCTTCTCTACTTCTGGTAGTGGCAAAATCTGAAAGCATTTTCTTGACAGCAATCCCAGCAAACCACTAGTCTAGAGAGATCTAGACTAAAATCCTGCCTGGGACACAGCTCATGCATCTCTATCCTGTGCCAGGTAAGGTTTTTTCCCCTTCCTGCCCCTATAGATGCTGTGGATACTCCATCAAGGAAGACCACTCATCATGGAATTCTCCCCAGACTTCAGTGGTYTGAAGAATAAACTTTCACTATTTTTGTCCCAAAGAGGTGCAAGTCAGACAGACAGCCCAGGAGACGCCTCTCCATTACCTTGCATGACTCTCCATTACACATGCATGCTTCCTCAYCTGAAATACATCCTCATATTCAAAATAGGACGTGAAAAATACTTCTTTTACCTTCCTTTTTTTTTTGCCCCTGATTCTGTGAGAGGTAGGTCTAAGTGGAGTCCCTGCTTTACAGAAATAATCCCCCTRAGCACCCACACCAACCCACCAGTGCAACAACTGCGGTGCCCTTTCCCAAAGGGCCAACGTTCACACTCCACAGATGAATTATTTATTATCTTGCTCCTCTCCCCCAGCCTGTGCTGCTGCACTGTATTTCACACCGAGCTCGGCACAAACCCCACGACAGCCTCAGAGTGTATCAAGGCTCAGAGAGGAGCTCTGAATTTCCTGATACTAAAGGGCCCATTTCGTGTTATTTATGACCTCGCTGGTGTCGGAGCAGAGACCTATAAATCGTAGGCATAGGCGCACTAATTCTAGCAACAGCAAGTTTTAGTCACATGTAATTAAAACATCCCAAAGTCTTTCAGCTGTAATGTATTTCCAAATGACACCACTGGGACAGGGGGAAATGGGAAAAGAAGGAATCAGCAGTATTTCAAAGCCATGGCCATTGTTAGCTTTTGGGGCTCTGTGCAGCGCTGGCAGTGCTGTCAAATCTGCAGGTTTCCTGATGCTGTTTTCTATCACATACTTTAAGGATGATGTAATTGATTTCCAGAAACAGCAGRGGCATTCAGATTGCTGGGGTACCATCAGGAACTTCAGGAGGAACCTGATGTACACATTGAAAAATAATACCAACAAATTCTGTGGTGGCTATCGACAATTTCTGTGATGGTATCTCTGCCTGAATTAGATACACTAGAGAGGAGAAGATACTTTTTCCTCCCTTAAAGTGAACTAAAACTGGAACCTGAGCCTTCTGTGAGGTTTAAGAGAGTCTATTGTCTTTTGATTTTATTATGACTTCTTTTCAAAGCTTAGGATTAGCTTTTTATTGTTCAGGCCAACAGGGGAAGGGTGATGCAACCTGAGGACAGCTGAATTTCAAATGCAAGGGATTTGTTACACCTAGCCTAGGATTAACCTATGAAATTCTAGCTGCCATTGTCAYCAAGAAGTTGGAAAAACACACCAAAAAGCGCAACAGGGCTCTTCAGTAATGCATAGCTCATGGCCATCAGAAGAACAAACTGAAGTCAGGAGTGACAGCAACGTGCCTTGTGTCCAATGTTATTTGCTCTCCTCAGCAGACAGCAGAGGTTTGAGCTTCAAAYGTGTGGTGGGAATATTTGCAGCTGGATTGAAGGGCATGCTCTCCATTTGGACACAACCTCCATGAACGCAAAGCGATGGCACAGCCCTAGCCAGGTGATCTGGGTGATGTGGGGTGTTTTCTCTCTTAGACAGGATGTCAAACTACCACTTTGTGGTGTAAAAGCCAGCCCACAACTACCTGTGACTGGAAAGCCTCCTCCGTGGGCAGACAACCCCATCCCAGTGTTCAAAGCCAAGGGCTGGCTCACGGGAGCTTGGGCTGATCCTGTGTGACAACTCCCACTCTCTTTTCCAGCCTGGATCCTCGGTCAAGGGATGGTGCTGGCTGTAGATCACAGGAGCGAGTGACCAGCCAAGCTGTGCTGCTCCCAGCACAACTTTGGAGCAAACCCCGGAGCAGAGCAGTGCTGGCTTGTTTGCAGCTGGGAACTCATGCTGGGAGAGGCAAACAGGACCATGAATCCAGCCCTGTGCAGATCCTACCCCTGCCAATCCATCAGTCAGGTTGTTTTTTGAGGGATAGGTTGCTCTGCATCAAATTTTCTGCTGTTGCCTTATTTTAGTGAGTGTAGCAGAGGGAATAAGTTAAGAAAATATTAGTAATTACAAGGAGGATGAAAGGAAAATATTATTTTTGTGGCCAAAGTCCCAGGCCTGCAAATTTCTATCCTGGCTTTTTTCCTACTTTCCAGCTTTTGTTATTATTGTGTTCTTTTTCTCAACCATTCCCCATATTTCTTATCAGCAAATAATGAGCAGTGGCTGACACACGCTGTTGGACATTATCTCTTGAAGGAAGTTAAAGTAAATGCAGAGCTAATAATTGTGTATTTACACCGAGTTTGTCCTCTGAATTGAACTCTAGTGGTGGAAAGGCAAAATGTGTCTGTGGCAGGTGCTATCTTGCTCTGTACAGACCATCCCAAATCATGCTCCCACTGGGTCAGATCCATGGTCCATCAGGGCTTTGGAGGCCAAACAAAAGGGAAAAATGGAGCCATACTGCTCTGTTGAAGGGAGCATCCCATCGCATGAGCTAGGAGCAAGGAGTGTACAAGTGGAATAGTGCATTGGGTCAAGTTAGAGGGACATAAAATGCAGAAAGGCAGGAAAAGAGAACGTGAAGAGAACACTTTGGGTATTCTTGCAATTTGGAGAAAAAATTGGGCCTTTTGGTCAAAATTTAGATATCTGAAGAGAAAGGAGATCTTATTACTCTTAATTAAAATTGAGAAGAGGCCATGGTTGAGTTGGGATAAGAGTCAAAAGAGGTGAAAAGAGCTTTTATATTTTAGTGCTTTAATATCTTTATGATTCAAAACCCTACATGGGCTTCTCTGCCTCTCAAACTTCTCAGGAAAATTTGGGKTTTTTTTGTGTGAGATGACACTGAGATGTCTTTGAAAGAAAATGAGGAGGATGAGGGCAGAGATGAGGGAGAACAAAATGTTCTACATTTTTGAACTCAGTGGTTTTGGCTGGGCTGCAAGTAAAAGTTTGGTGATCCTTATGGATATGATGCATTTTCCTAAATTCCTACAGAACTGAGTTTTTCCTGAGTACCAGTGCCATCCCTCTTGCTGGGCAGAAAAAAACATCAGTATATTTCAGCTATGCTAATTTTTCATCAGACAGTGCTCATCTCAGCAACCTGCAGTCAGGGACTTCAGGCCTTTTTCAGTTTATGATGTCTTTGTGTTTGCTATCTGTGACAAATTCATCTGAAAATTTTGTGATCTTCAAGTCTTAGGTCATTATTATCAGGAGACAGATCAGAGCTCCTTTTAGACTTCAGTTCCTTTGTTTCTCCCACGTATTCAAGTGTCTGTTTACAGAAACACTGCCAAGGTCTTCTCATCAGTCAGCTCTTTGTGCTCTGGTGTTGATACTGGTGAAGCATCACAGCCACAGTTCTCACTCTGGAACCCACTGAAATACTGTGACAGCTTACAAAGACTGGTAAGAGCAGCTGGGGATCCAACGAGTTGGATTTCTGTGGCCTCAGCTTAGCCATGTAAAATGTAGATATTTTGATGTTTGTTCAGTGGCTTGGTCCTTTTATAGGTGAGAGGGAAGCATCACCTGGTTAATTGTATTCATTTTGGACAACTATCCCTCATGCTCTGTGTGCTTTTCTGGAGATCACAAACAGCCATCACAGGATGATTGCTTTTGGGGGTGATCTTAAAGTGCATCTCATTCCACCCCCTACCATGGGCAGGGACACCTTCCACTGTCCCAGGCTGCTCCAAGCCCCATCCAGCCTGGCCTTGGGCACTGCCAGGGATCCAGGGGCAGCCCCAGCTGCTCTGGGCACCCTGGGCCAGGGCCTGCCCACCCTCCCAGCCAGCAATTCCTAATTCCCAAGAGCCCAAAATCTGTSCCTGCCCTCTGGCAGTGGGAGCCATTGCCTGGCTGCTGTCCCTGCATGCCTTGTCCCCAGTGCCTGTGCATCTCTCCTGGAGCCCCTGCAGGCCCTGGCAGGGGCTCTGAGGTGTCCCTGGAGCTTCTCTGGTGCAGCTGAGCAGCCCCAGCTGTGCCAGGCTGGCTCCAGAGCAGAGGGGCTCCAGCCCTGGCAGCATCTCCGGGGCCTCCTCTGCACGAGTCCTTCTTCCTACCCACCACAAAAAGAGCTCAAGTGGTTTGGAATAACCCCACACTTGACACAGTTAAAATCGGGGTGTCGTAAAAAATAATTACGGATTCAGGAATTATTTCCATTCTCTTTCCAAAGTACAGGCAATCAGATCAGATAGAGGCAAATTCAAGTTTTGTTGTTTTTATATGCTGGAATATTTTTGGCAGCAGCTGAACTTTTAAGGTCCTTTAAATATAATTTTCATTGCTAAGTCATTGAATTTTCTCAGTGGGAGAAATGAGAAACTTGCTTGTTTATTGACTACCAATTTCACCGGAAAGCAAGAATTCTGTTTCATAAGAAATATCAAATTTTAGATATTTTTGGAAATACTCCATCAGAATTAATTGGATGGATTTCCAAATTTGTCATAATAGTAATTGGTGTAAAAAAAGAGCCCTGAGAAGCTAACAGATCCTTAGCCTATAAATTTGGGCAGCTCATGTTCACATCCATGTGCTAATTCAATTAGACTTAGATTAAAGTCATTGAGAGAAACACTGGTGCAGGAGCCTTCATCCAGCAGATTCATTTTACAGACACACACACATAAAGAGAACATCAAAAAACCCCRAAACAATTAACTACACTGACACAAGACACAAAACTCAGTAGTGAAAAAAAATCATGGATTCTGCTTTGTAACTTCAGCTAGTTTCAGGGAAACTTGTGAGGGTCTGGGAAGTGATTTTTTTGTTGTTGGTATGCAAAAGTGATTTGAGAACTTGATTCCCATTATTTTTTTTCTTATCCACAAATTTTACCAAAAAACAAGATGTGTAGCTGGAAGGAAGGACCAAATAGGCAAAATTTAATTTTTGAGGCTGAACCTATCTTTATTTAAGACCTACATTCTTGCAGATAGCTGCCTATCGTTTAGATGCAGAATTAATATTAAACATTAAGTATTAAGCAAATCTTTGCTCCCACACCTACAGCCAATTGCTGATTATAAGATTTTCCTTGTTTTTCCTTGCTGAGAACACATGTGCCCCACTCCAGGAAGCATCACCCTGGGGATGTGCTGATGGGGACACCTCAGTGCTCCACTTCTCAGTGTCCTTGCTGTATGGCCTGCAAATCAGGGTGGCAGATGTCTGCTGCTGAGTGCTTGGCTTTTTATTTTTTTTTTCCACTCCTTGTGCTTCATCACTYGGTATTTTTAGTTGCTAAATGTTGCAGAGACAGCTTTTTTAATTAGAAAAGTGACAAACTCTGCAAAACGAATTCCAGCACTTGGAGARCACCAGTATCAGTCTCCAGTACTTGCTCACTGACTTTGCAGGATGGACTTGGTTTTTTTTTTTTTCCTTGAACTTAATGCTTTGATCTATTTGTCTCCAAAATAAATAAACAAAATAAAACACCAGCTAAGAACGTTCCCATTTAATGATGCTTAGGGGAAAGGCTGTTTCCAAATCCMTTCCTATGCCTCAGCTGGGGCGGGGTGGTAGGAGAGTTAAGAGGCTTTGCTGCAGATACAGAGATTTATTAAAGGCTGCCAGTGCTTCTATAAACTGTAGTGTGGTTAGGGAGTCAAAAGTGCCCGGTTATGACACATATCTACCGCTGATTACAAAATCCTGTGTGCCTCATGCACACTCACCCAACATCYAGGAATCAGACTTTGGTCTTCCTCTAACATGATACAAATTGTCCAGTATTTGCCTTAATTTAGGAAATCGGAGCTAGCAATGCCTATAGGACAGAACTGATAACAGAAACCTGTGGTGCAAATAAATGTCCTCACTCCCAGGTACTGTTTAAATGCTAATGGAAGGCATTCTGAGAGTTTAGGCTACTTGCATTTCTTAATATGTATTTAAGTTTTACCTTGGTTTTCTCTTTAGAACATGCAARAATTTATACAATCTCAGGCAAATCAAGGCAGTGGCAGCATAGAATCATAAGACTTGGGAATTATTTTCTATTTTTATGTTGGTGGGTTTAAGAATATYCTGTCACTTAAGAGAAGCTTAGGAGATGACTGGAGGAGTTACCTGTTAATAATCAATGTATTTCACCCTGTAAGTCACATGATCAGAAACAGATTAGACAAATTTGGGTCAGGAATTAATAAAAGGTCAAATTTGTAACCACAAAGGCAGGAACACCTTCTATGAAGCTACAGTGTCTTCACCCCTAAACAGAATTAGAGGAAAWTGTTGTTACTCAAACAGAGGTTGCAGTGCTGTTATTACAAAGGGAGTCAAAGCAGGTGATTATAATGCTCCCTTATAGGCCCAAGCTCTATATTTATTACTTTTTACTGGTTATGAGCTTGGTGTTGTGTAGCTGTAGCATTAGAGAGGGCTGTGGGAACCTGCTCCTTGAGRAGGCACCAGCTGAGAACCAAGCATCACAGGAAAATCATTACTTAGGAACCTAAAACAATTTAACACCATCAAAAACCTGAACTACCTATTCCAAAAGTGCAAATGAGTTTGGGTCACCTTTCAACAGGCTGAAGACAGGAGAATCTTTTGGGTGTCCTAATCAAGACCAGGATGTTTTAGCACCTTTGCCCTGAGCCCACCAAATCCACCTTTGCTACAGGGTTTGCTTGCTTCAGTGTGTTGGCTTTAAGACAGATTCTGAAAGAGAACAAGAAGGTGGACTCAGGACATCAGGGCTCTGTCCTGATGGTTTGTTTTGAGCTACCTCTGAAAGCTGTAAACTCCTCTGCTGCAGAAAGGCCCATATTTCAGGGCTAGGTGTTCCAAAAAAAATTGGGATTTGGGTTCAGTGACAGGCAAGGAGAAAAACAAAACACACTAAACTCAGCCCAGCTCAATTCAACTTAACCGCTCAATTTMACTCAGCCCGAGTAATTTCACAACACCCCCGTGAAACAAAAAAACCCTTTGAGCTCCATACTTCTCCACAAAGTAGGAGACACTGATGATCAGTTGCAGCTGGAGGCCAGTGCATTGTTAATCCAACGAGCCAAAACTGCTTTAGCAAAGCCAAGGGCTGACCTGGSGGATCACTCACACTTCTGATGCCTTGTCAGGAGTTGTGAAGTTCCTCAGGCCAACTTCCAGCGCTGCCAGATTTTCTGAATAGTGCCTGGTGCCACAGGAGATCAGTGGTAAGAGGGAGAAAGGTGTGTCAGTGGGGTACCTGCAAACCCAGACCAGCTTGACCTTGAGGAACTGACTAATAAGGAATAAATCCATGAAGTCAGTAGGGTCTTTATACRCTTAGACAAAATGCTCTGGGAAGGCAAACTTTGGAAATTTTAGGTTTTGCCCTCAAAAAAATGAATGCTTGGGCCCACTGCCTCTCCAAGGATGCCTTCTTCAGTAGCTCTATGATGGGATGGATCMTCTGAATTGGCTGCAGGAGCCCAGGGAAACTGCTCTGCCTCTGAAATCAAAGGGAGCTGGACTGCCCTTAGGACAGAGAATAGAAGGGAATGAGTGTTAATGAGTTTTAAAAGGACTCATTATTAAGATAAATGCACCTTGACACATCCTATGAGTGTCTCAGTTTCTTTCCCAGACAAAGSAAAACAGTTTGAGCTGCCAAAGCCTTGTCTTTATCTAAGCAGACAGGAGAGGGATCAAACCTCAGTGGTCTCATTGCACAGCAGCTTTGCTGAGGCACTGTTGTGCTACTGGCCTTGTGTGGTGGGTTTCTGTTCTGAATACTGCCCAAATGGATGAATGCAATTATTGGGTTAAAGCTGGCAGATCAGACAATTCCTGTGTACAATCCTGCAATARTATCTGTACACCTGCTGGCATCTCCTTGGGCAGGAGCCTGTCCCAGCATCACTGTGTACTCTGCTATATCACAGTCACTGGGCCTGCCAGCCAGCAAATCAAGAGCCCCAGATGAACAGAGTGAGAAAAAAAAATTCTGTCTACACTTTGGGGTAACATTTAATGCAGCTTTACAAGATTCTGGGATTTTGTTTTGAATAAACAGATTTTTTTTTCTCAGTAGTAAAGATACCCAASTCTACCATTCCAGTTGAATTAATGGTAATGCCTGGAGTAGGTTTAGGGAAATTGTTTAAAGTAATGATAACAAATCTCAGTTTTGAAATAATTTTATGTTTAGTGTGGGACCTCCAGATTTTCTTAGTCTCACTCCCCAGAGAAGTCTGTCTATCTGTCTGCTTTTCAGGGCTCTGAAATTCAAGTGTGTCTTTGCCTGGTTGGAAGATCACCTGTCTCACAACCTGACACAATGTCACAGGAGCTCTGRTAAAGAAAGCATTAGTTGTTCAGGGGTCTTAAATTGAGCCAAAGTTTGAGCAGTACTCAAAACTTGGCATATGSCAAGAGATGCCGAGCAGGGAGTGCATCTATTTCACCTTTCAGAAGAGCAGCCTGATTTACAGCAGAGAGGACAAAAGTATGTTCTGAAAACCTGGTGCCATTCAAGTATTTTGTTGAGAAGGCAAGATAAGAAAACAGTGACKATCATTTAAAGTCTTGGACTCTAAAAGGGGGGACTATGGAGCTGTAAGGAAGCAGTGAAAGCTTTCCCTTTAGCCCTCTGAATACTGCCTTTAATTAAAGTTCAGGTTTTTACATTGTAGAAACACCAGTGTTATGGGCTTACTAAGAGAAATAAACTCAGTGGTTAGGTGAATATCAATATAAAGTGATCCTTAATGAACTCAAAGTTTATTCCATAAAATGTATGCTAGATTTAGTTCTTACATACTGGTAAATATAAATAAAACCCCTTTGAGATACAGAGAGCCATAAACTGAATCTGAGTGAACCCAAGTTTTATTTTCACACTGTGGGACAACCTTTGACAACATTATCAAGAGAAGAACCTGGCCTATACAACTGGAAATAAAGATGGAAATGTGGTCAGTTGTCATTTGGAACAAAGCACTTTTCAGCAGTGAAAGGGCAACCCATGTGAGGGAAACTTGTTGAGCTGAAAAAGTTCTTAGAAAAGGATACATCTGTCCCAGTATTGTCTTCTGAAAACACCCAGATGACTAATGTAGATTAGCCATGTAATTTTTATAGACATGTAAATATAGGTGAGTATGCCAAAATAAATCCCTGCAGCTCTGACCTACCGAGTCTGTCTCTATATATGATTCAAATGCAGCTGGAAAACTGCATTTGATKAACATCTCTGTATTGGCAACAAGTTGTTGAGGAGCAGAATTGCTTAATTTTAGTTGCCCTCTTCTGATCAGAAGGCTGTAGGCATGGATTTATAGAGAGAATTAAAATAATCGTATTTACATGTATACAATGGAGGAGGCAATTAAGAGGAGTTAGGAAAAGCCAAACTTCAAGAGATGTTAACACTGAAAGAGAACAACAATTGGCATGATACCCAGGGTAAAGCTAGCAGCAAGATAATTCAATCAAGACAGAGAAAAAGTGAAATTGGACAGACTTTACAGGAAAGACTTTCTCAGAGAAGGACTTATGGGGATATGGAATAATTTGAAATTCCTGAAAAAAAAATATTTTAAGCCAGGCAAAACAGAACTTCAGCAAATATTCTGACAAAAACTCTCACAAGAGCAAGARAATTGCCTGGACTGTCTAACTGGTTTCTTCTTTATTTAAATTCTGTAAGTTTGATTTCTGCTTCCTGACGTGCAATGGCTTCAGCAGGGTAAATCCCTCTGACAATAACAATGATCTTGTGGTTAATTTGGCAAGGCTGCTATTACTTTTCTACAGTAAATGTCCCACACTACGGCAGACACCCCCAGATAGCTGTGCCCACAAACACCCCTGCCCTGGCTGCCACGGCAAGAACAGCCCACCTGGGCTCAGCATTCCCTCCACACCTACCTCTGGCTGAGGTTAGAGTGGCACCCTGAATTTATTCGTGTGGGCTTTGCAGGAGATTTTTGCTCCTTCAGGTATTTTTTAGCCCCTGGTCACGAGGAACAAAAGGCGTTGATGAGTTATCCCCTTRCTGAGTGCTTGGCCCGTGAAGAGCCATTCCTGTTGTGCTAGGAGGTTTTTGGGTGCTTGAAAGCAGCTGTGATAGCAGAGTCTCKGCTGGAAAATTGGGAAAGATATTCCCAAGGAATGAGAAAATTAAGCCAGAGAGATATTCAGGTGTAATGTAATTCTCAACAAGATTTTTGATGCAGCAGTTGCATTGCGAATGGTGGACTTTGTTGTATTCTCCAATTAACTTTATGTGGAAATAGAAATATAGAGTTCTGGGGGAGTCTCCAAACAGTTTATGAATCTGTGTCCATTTCAAGAAATTATTTCATCCAAAAAAGACACAGTTTTTGAAGACATTCACAYTGAAGTGCTCTTACATATGAAAAACTTCAACACAGGAAATGCCGAAGCAATCCCTTCAGTATTTTTTTAAGAAATATTTTGACTTTTGTTTCAAAATATTTTTTTAAATTTAAAAATTGACTGCAGTGAACAGGAAGAAAAATATTAAATTAAAAAAAGATCCCTAATATAGTTTCAGGACACAAGAAGAGGTTTATTTTTGGAGTGAACAAATTCCTTCAAGTTGACCCCAAATGAAGTGTGTTATTATTCTTTCTTTTGCCTAGCTGGAAGTCTTGAACATAATTTCTAGTAGACCTGCCCAGGATTTTCTCTTGGATTTCTTTTAGGCCACTGAACAGAAAAAAATAGCAAAAAAAAAATTCTGTCTCTGCTGTGGAATGTATTTCAGGGAGCAGTCTTGCCCTGGTTGGAGATGACACTGCGTCTTTCTTATCTCTGTGACTAACTTCCAGACACCCAAATTGCCTCCTAACATATGGAAGATGTATGGGCAGGATTTTTTGTACAAGCCAGACTGCAGCAGATGGGTGAAAWATACAGCACTCTGTCTTTGATTTAGCAAAAATAATCTGCTTCACATTCACAGTGGAGACTGCAGGGTTTTCCCATGAAGTTTCTACTCAGGCTGACTTCTCTAAGGGCTCTGCTAAAATTTCAAATAATTTGTAACTTGATTATGCTAATTTTTTCTCCAGTCAGGGAGAATATAGTGTATTTGATGCCCATTTCCTCTCCCTTGACCAGCTCTATGACATTTTATGCTTTCTCAGAAGAGAATTAGAGTCTTAAAGCAAGAGAAATACTTCAGCTCCTCAGGTTTCTGGTGGAACAACCACAAAGGGAGTCTGGAGAGCACCCCAGSCTGGTTCACAGAGGACTCTCACCCACACAGAGAGGAGCTGTCAATGCTGGACCTTCTGCACATGGACAATTAGCTGCTGGCCCCARGGATGGCTCCCAATGAGCTCCAGCTCTCAAGATGGTAAATTAATTCAATTTCTTACCCAGCAATGACCTGGCCCATGCAGGGATGTGTGTCCTCTGATGTGATGGTCACAGGAACATTGGGGTGGCAGCGACACTATGGTAACAACTCTAATCTTCTGTCACCCAGGACATGGTATTTCCTGAGTTTCACTACTCACAGGCATGAGAGGCACTGAGAGGCCCACAAGCCACGTCTCTCTGAAGAGGCAGATGGCTCTGACTCCCAAAATTCAGTTACAAATGTCTGTAAGATGTGTATAAGCCCAAGGGCAATGAGACTCTTTCAAGATCAAATTCCATGCAGCCACTCCAATTCTAATTTCATGGCACAATTTTTCCTCTCTGTTGTCACACCCCAGCGGTGAGACAAACTACTTTTTGAGATGGGTAGGAAAAAAAGGAAAAAAAAGTAAAATAAAAGAAGGTGGCACTCAAATCTATCCACCTGTGTTGGGAAGTGGAATCCATTCAAGGACTGTATACTGAAGGGATGCTTTCCTCATGCCTCAAATAAGGAGATGAGGGAGGAGAGGAACAAGGCTGACCCTGCCTCTGCTCACTCCTGCTGGTGCTGGCAGTATTGCAGAGCCAACCCATCCCACTAAATGAGCCTTGTCCACCCTGGAGCCCTTTGTGTTTTAGAGGTCTGCTCCCTCCAACACCAGTAAACTCTCGTTTTTCAGGCTCCTTGGTGCAGCCCCACATGTACCCCTGCAGAGCAAGGACAGGCACCCTCAGCGCTGCCTTTGAGGAGTCAGAGCAGTCTCTTGCTGAACATACTGTTTGAGTTTTTTTTTTTTCCCTTATTTTTCTGATTTTTTTTGTTTAATTTTCCATTCTAGGCTGTGCAGCAGGAGCAGGCAGATGGACTGCAGCCCTGCTCTGTACACCAGGTGGCCTCAGTGGTATGTGCTTCGGCCCTGATCATCTCAAGGTGCAACCACCACTCCTGAGGATGCCCTTTTTGTTTGCAGTGATCTGAGCACGCTTTGCTGCGCAGTGAAACAGAGCCAAACATCGTGCAAGAGGAGAAAATGTGGGAGATAAAACACGTGCATGGATGGGATTGATATCAGAAGGCATCTGTTAAACACACGTAATGTTTGTATGAAACAGCTCTGCAGACAATGAGTGTTGTAGCTACCTGGAGGGACAGAGAGTTGTTATCCTCTTCTCTCAGAATAAAGTTCTTAAAAAATAAAAGCCTCAGCCACAGGCAAGCGTTTTGCTTGTTGCCACATAGTGATTTATTCATTAAAGAGGAGATGGAGGAGCCCACAGGTAACTGCTGCATGGGGAGCTGCAAGAGGGTCTCAGTGAGAGGCTGATTGTTCCCATGGAGGGAAGCTACTGGTGGAATCTCTCATCTCACCAAACTGATTTAATATGTGCAAAAAGCAGGAATACACTGATTAAATCTGCTGGCCACATGAAGTTAGAGGATGCTATTAGTGCGATGGAAAATTGTGAGTCACAGAAACTTGGCAAGGTTCAGCCATACAAAATGTAGGTTGTCCACCCGTGGTGGCAGTCATCTGACTAAAAGCAAATTTCTGTGGAGGAGTTACTCACCATGAATTCTCTTTAATGTTAGCAGTGACAAAAGCACTTTAAACATGCTGTCTGTGTCTTTTTAAAATACCTAAGGTACATTTAAAGGACTTTGCACTAAGTGTAGCCATCATTCACTCTTGATTGTAAAGACTCCATAAGGAGTCTGGGTCAGCTGCAGATGCATGAACTGTGCTCATCTAGATGCTGCAAGATTTATCACATTTGGCTTTAGAGGAGAATAAGAAATTCTCTGCAAGATGGTGCCATCCACAGGGAGGGCTAGAGGAAAGGCAGCTTGATCTCCTCAGGCATGGAGACCTCTGACTTTCAAATTGGAAAAGAAGGAAACAAATAAAAAAATTGAAAATRAGATCTTGGAGTGTTCAGTGAATGTATTTCCTGTACTGAAAGTCCTGCTATCAGACAGAAATGAATAAATTAATTTCCACCAGGAGCAAGTGAAAAGGGTGTCTGTGGTGATGACCAGGCAGTGACCATCACTTCAGGAAGGGCTGAGGTAGTTTGGCCAGTGGCAAGGCAAGGCAAGGCAAGGCAAGGCTGTGGGGTTTTCCAGGTGCTGTCCAAAATTTCTAATTTCAGATTAGCCTTTAGCTTGTGAACCACCTCTATCTTTCCTCAATATTACTGCAGATACCATGTTTTAACTCCTTTTTTTTTGAGCTGTTCCCCASATACCATGCTGCCTGCATGGCTTCTCTCCCTGCCATGCCTACAGTGACCTAGTCAAGCAGTGTCCCAGACCCTAAGCTTTCCCATTCCCTGTAGGTTTTACCAAAGATTGCTAAAAAATTTCTCTGACTGCATGGGGATTAACTGGGCCCAATCTGGGCCAGGGGTCAGTGCCACATCCTATAGCTTGACTTTTCCCCTCCTTTTTTCCCTTCCCTCTTTAGCCTTTCAAAAATAGGAGAGGAACTGGAACACTGAGAAATCAGAGGAGCCATCAGGATTGCAACTGCTTGCCAGAATGGAGGGATACATGACTGGAGAGACAGAAAAATCACAGAGAGATCTGAGAGAGGGAGGGAATGAGGAATTAAAATGATCAACACCTAGAATTAAACCATCAGTCAGCAGAGATTAATTGCACTGGGAAGCAAGGCAGGGCTATGCAATACCTGACATATTCTATTTCAGCAGTGGGAAAACTCTCCTTTCCGGAACRAGTCAGTGGCCAAATAACTCAGGTTGCTCAGAGAAGCTGTGGCTGCCCCATCCCTKGAAGTGTTTAAGACCAGATTGGATGAGGCTTGGAGCAGCCTGGGATAGTGGAARGTGTCCCTGCTCAAGGCAGAGGGTTTGGAGTGGGATGGACTTTACTTCCAACCCAGAGCATCCCACAATTTTATGATTCTGAGTTGGTTAAAACAGGTGAAATATTTGAAACTCTGTGTCCCTTGGTTTTGCAGAGGAAAACCACAATTCCTCTTTCTACTTGAACCCTTTGCATGTTTTCTAAAGGGTGACATGGCAGAGATGCCCTGCCTGCCTCAGGGCATCCCTCACTCATCCTCASCAGCCATGGAGGACCACCAAAGAGCGAGGGGCTGGCTTCCAGCAGGACAAGGCTCAAGGAGGGTTTGGCAAAAGATGAAGTAAGTGGATGTGTCCCATAAGAAGGCAGTGGGCAGTGGGAAAAAAGGGAGGTGTGGTTTGGAGGTGGCAGAGTTACTTGTGAGGCACATAGGTGAGTTAAAGTTCAGACATGCAGCTCGAGAGTCAGGCCAGAGGCCACAGCAAAGGCCTGGTAAGGACATGGTGAGTCAGATACTGGGCAGTGGGGAGAAACGTTTTTCATTATTGTGAACTATTTTTCTCCTCCTACACTGCTTAATTGATCTCTGGAACCCACTATGGTAAAGTATTACTGGGCATGCAATTTTGCAGGAGGAAAATATAGTTGGGAATACTCTGAGTTATCTCACAGAGGATAGATGCATAATGGAAGCAGAATAYAACATAAACTCTCATTCTACAGGGTATACAATCATTACTGCTGACAGGTTTATATAGCAAAATTAGTCCATAATTGCTCAGAGGGAATTCTTGTGTCTTCCTCTGAGGAACTCTTGGAGGAAGAATCTGGATTAAAAGCATTGCTAATTGTATCCAGCACAACTCTTCCTATATCTTAGCAAATCTTTTCCATTTCTGACTCATATGATGTGGAAAAAAAATTCATATCTCCTGCAGGTTACATAAATTTCAATAAGAAAAGAAGTTTAATTTCTGTGAATGAGATTCCTGGGAAAAGCAGTGAGATCCAAACAAAAGCTGTGCYCGAGCTGTTTTGCAGGGCCATTGTACCTGCAGGCATCTGATGGAAGTGCAGTTGTGCAAAGTCAGTGAACATCTCCCCTTAAATCAGTGCCTTAATTGCACGGCCCCCTGAGACTTTTTTCCAGGGTCCCCTGAGACTCCTTCCACTGAGGTCCATTTGTCTTTGTAGCATATGTCCAGATGTACAGAAGATAGAATTGCTTTTTCCTTGRGTTTTTTTTTTCTTYCTTTCAATTTTACTTGAAAATCTAGAATTAAAGACTATAAATCCCAGCATGCAAATTAATGTTTAGGGAACTGAGTTAGAGGCAGACACAGGGTTCATAGGGCATCCAGTTTCCCTGGGGGTGTCTGGTAGGTGCTGTTAAGTGACCCCTGGGTGCCTGGGTTTTTGGGTGCCTGGGTTTTTGGGTGCCTGGGTTTTTGGGTGCCTCAGGTGGTCCACATTCACAGCAAAGATGAAGGAAAGCACAGCCTGGTTAGCTTGTGGGATTTCTATGGTTTAAGGAAAGAAAGTAGGCTCTTGAGACCTCAGCTGGTGTCTTGGATGGGAGATCCTGAATTCTGTGGCTGTGCCAGCTAATAGAGTGAAATGTCTGAACAGGAAAAGAATAATTATTCTTCAGGATGGTAGGAACATATGATGGAATTCCCCATCCTCTGATAAACATATCTACAAGCAAGTGATCAAATTGAAATACTTTTGGTTCATAAGCAGCTAATCTGCAAAGAAATCTCTCCCTTGTTCCTCCCATTGCTTTCACAACGTTATTTTCATTTCTATCTAGATTTGTTTGCTTGTTAGTCTGTGGCCTCCCCCTAAGGATGTAACTGCAGATGGATGAATTATTTTATTTTATTAAATATTATTCTTGGCTTTTTGGAGATGTTTTTTGTTTTGCTTTAATGATTATTCCTTCTGGTGTTATTTCAGTTTTCAATTACAACTTGTGTGTGTATGTGTCTGGTACACTACCATTTTGTAAATGGATGTATGCACTTATTGTTAATTGATTCCCCAAATAAACCCAAATGCTTGCATTGAAATAATGTATTATATTTCTTGCATGCCACTGAGCTGGATGCTTTCCAGTTTGGCATCTACTGCTGCTCCAGAGATGGACATTTTTCTCTCCCTCCCATTACCCCTGGAGTGAACAGAGATGATGTTATGTCAATTTTCTCTGCAGACCTCATATYGTTGGTTGATATCTCTGGAAAAAGGGGGCCAAAGTTACACCTCTAAGTGTGTATTTAGGCATCTAGGCAGRCAGTTGCTTTTAAAAATACCCCAACACAACACTGAACTCTCRGCAACCCACATAGGCTGCAGTGAGGGTTTGCTCCCTGAAGTTAGGCCATTATGAAGGGTATTTTTCAAAACCAGCCCCTGTTGGCTTGTATCKTCTCCTACCAAAACCACTGTCTGATTGAGAGTTATAGCAGAAATGAGAATTAATCCACAATTGGTCCTTTAGCCAGCTTTTGCAATCCAGCTTTTTTTTTTTTCATGCTTTAGCTAGAAAACACAGCTGAAGTCCCTGATGGTGGGACCATGCACCTCAGCAGGTTTCAGCAGGTCATCTAGTCCTTTTTTACACCAGAAAAGAAAGATAATCGCCTTTCAACTGTGATTCAGCCCACATATTACAAACATCTATCTTAGGAGTAGATGAATCATTTCCTGGAGGTGCTTCTCTCTCTGTGTTCTCTCCATTCAGGAAACCTAGAAGAAAGCTTAAGAGAGACTATAAATTGTAGMTAGCTAAAAGGGGGGAGATGAATCCCACTGTGCACCGAAAATCAATGACAGTTGATTCATTGAATTCTAACTTTCAAATGCTGTCAGCATTTCTGTTTTGACAGTTTGGAATTTTATACTGCCAACTAYTTCTGGCCATTTTTTACGAAACCCAGCCCCCCTCAAAGTAAAAAAAAATAAAAAATTAAACTGGCCCATTGAGGTGGTATGGAAATCTGTGATGGGAATTGGTTGGACAATCACAGGCAACTTAATGTTGTTTTAGACAGTGAGGGGTTTCATATTGGGTCTTCTGCTGTCAGAATGAGTCAAGTTTTCCACAAGACATAGAAGCTCTTGTGCATGTTAAGASTCCAGAGGAGGCCCTGGAGATGCTGCCAGGGCTGGAGCCCCTCTGCTCTGGAGCCAGCCTGGCACAGCTGGGGCTGTTCAGCTGCACCAGAGAAGCTCCAGGGACACCTCAGAGCCCCTGCCAGGGCCTGCAGGGGCTCCAGGAGAGCTGCCCAGGCACTGGGGACAAGGCATGCAGGGACAGCAGCCAGGCAATGGCTCCCACTGCCAGAGGGCAGGGACAGATTTTGGGCTCTTGGGAATTAGGAATTGCTGGCTGGGAGGGTGGGCAGGCCCTGGCCCAGGGTGCCCAGAGCAGCTGTGGCTGCCCCTGGATCCCTGGCAGTGCCCAAGGCCAGGCTGGATGGGGCTTGGAGCACCCTGGGAYRGTGGAACCTCTCCCTGCCCATGGCATAGGGGGATGGAATGGGATGATTTTTAAGGTCTTTTCCAGACCAAATCTARAAGGGAGGATTACTCTCTGCTGGTCCTGAGAGGATCACTGAAATGGAAGTCTACGGTTGGACAAAGCCCCCGGTAAAATACCTTCACATAAAAGGGAGCAGAAGCTGGGAAGGAAATAGATCAAACCATCCAAGACCTGAGTGTCCAGGGCTCACCTGTGCTGAGAAGCTCGAGCTGGCTCCCACCATGGGGTGCATCTCACCATGCAGAGCCAACACTTGATGTCCTGGAGCACAGCTGGGCCTTGGCCTGGGCTGAGCAGCCTGCTAATTACCCTGGCTTTTTGGCAGGATTAATTATCAATGAGCTGAAAAAGCACAATTGSTTTTGGCTGCCACCCTGGCTTGTTTGGGACCTCTGAGTGGTGGTGTGTTATATATTGCATTCCGGGCCACAGGCATCAAGGAGAATGTTTTGATGGTGATTGTATAATAATGTGTGTTGGTGTCAGTGGCTAAAGAACTGGAAGGGAGTRTGAAAAGCGTAAGTAGAAGCTTGCTGAAAAGAAACTCCTCATCTCTGTGAAATTCTTCCTGGTTTAGCAACAGTGTTTTTAAACTGTAGAGTATAAAAATGTCCCCAAGGAAGCTGAGAACCCCCAGAATGATTTAAAAGCTGTTAATCCTTCATATCAAAGTACAGCACAACATCCAAAGATTATTGAGCCTTATATAAAGGGCTACTCAGTATTACCTGGTTATCTACTGACAAAGCTGAAACCAACATCTTGTCATGCTCTGACTGAGCATGGTAATGTTTTAGAATTGGAGACACATAAACAATAAAAACCAGAGGATCCTACAAGGAACTGACAAAGGAGGTAATTTATCTTACTCCAGTATTGATCATTCCTCAGCCACAAAATGCAATACAGAAATGTCMAGCATTATGGTGTTGCTCAGTGTGACCAAGTTTTCTGATGTGATCATCTGGGGGGAGCAGGTGCCCTTCTCAATGATGCTTTCTCTAAAGGCGGGAGCCCAACCATCCATTACCCTCCAAMCCTGTCTCCAAAAGAAATTTTAGAGACATCATTCCCAAAAATTGCAGCTTGGTGTTTAACACATGATAAATGAAAGATAAAAAAAATATCTTCCTAATTCCCATGCATGCATGTTAGTGACGCTAATTTTGTCACATTATAAGATTAACCTAATTTGAGTTGTGCTTTTCCCTTTTCCCTTTTTCGGTGGCTGATGTGTTGAGACATAAAGTTAATAAAAAATCAAGAAAAAACTAGAAAACCTTGTTGAGACTATTTTCACAGGGAGGGTACTTTTGCGCTTAGGTGATTTGAATTTCCTCTCGTAGACCTGAAGGTGGGTGAGTCCAGTATTTTCACCACAGCATCCTTAAAGGTTTTGAGTTGGAAGGGACCTTAAAAATCATGAAGATCCACAGTCTGGAGACCCTCCACCGCAGTCAGAGACACCTTCCACTATTCCAGGTAGCTCCAAGCCCTGTCCAACCTGGCCTTGGACACTTCCAGTGATCCARGGGCAGCCACAGCTTCTCTGGGAATGCTGTGCCAGGGCCTCACAAGAGATAATTCTTCCCCAGCATCCCATCTAACCCAGACTTTTCTCAGAGTGAAGCCATTCCCCCTTGTCCTGCCACTGTCTGCCCATGGGAAAAGCCATTCTCCCAGGGACTATTTCACAGAAACTTTGGGGTGTGCTGGCCACATGGGTACAGTGGGGTGTAGGCAGCCATGCTGCTCCTCTTTGCTTGCTCCTGACTGCCATGAACCAGGCCAAACTCACCAAAATATTCCCTGCCCTGAAGCCAGGACATGACCCAGCAGTGCTGCTGGGATGGTGTATCCACTGTCTGAAGAGGCTGGCAGCTGGGGGACCTTAAGAGATCCCACAGGATTTATTCTAATGTCCTAATCTGACATCAATATAAGTAACCTGGTGCAAAAAACCACTGATGCGGAGCTCTACTTAATTTATTAGTTGGCAGACATAAGCATTTGCTATATGCCAGTTGCAAGGGCATTTTTGCAGCCAGACTTTTTTGCATCCCTTTTCTTTTGAATACTTGTAAAGGTCATATTGGTCTTGGCTACTCATTTATTTCCTTTCTCTCATTGAATTTTTAACAATGACAGGCGTTCATCCAAAGCTCTGGGCTCCTCTACACTGCATTAAAATTCACAATGTCATTTGCTTTCAGTAAATATATTCAAATGAGCTGCCTTCAAAACCATAAATGACTCACCATACAATCAATCATAATTGCATGAATTTCTCCTCTACATGTTGTCCTTTAGTGCCCAGAAGAAACACATGATGTWACTGTTACCAGAAACTGGTTGTTGAAAAGAAATTTGATGTGATCACTTTTATTCTCTAAGGAAAACTTGGCAAGTTAAACACAGGACCAGTTTTGGCTGGAAAATGAGACAGATACATGWAAATTTTATATTACCACTCAGAGCTCTGAGTTCCTGTACTTAAGAAAACTTATCTTTCTAATCAATTATTAAGTTTCAAAATGGAACATGTGCTCCTCTCTTACTTTCCCATAAACCTCCCTGACAATTTTAAATGTAAATATTCACATGCAGGATGTCTGCTTGTTAAAACAGTACATGGTCAAAGCTTCCAGACAGTTAAAAATGATCAAGGCATCCTCTTACAGGATATAGAGCATTATGCCAGGGAAATAAGTGCCTAAATAAAAATTATCCAAAATATTTTWGAATTTAATTTATTTTTTCCTCAAAATTCTATGCAGTAAAAAAAATAATTAAAAGGAAATAATAATCTAATTAGTCCTYACAGATAACAGTGAAACTACTGCGTTCCCCCGTGCTCCTGATAAGGTCAGGAACAGGTTTACCACTAAATCACAAAGTAAGAAGAGATCTGTTAGGAAATTCATTTCTCTTTGTAAGTGTAGAATTGTTCCCTCCAACATCCTTTCTGAGGATCTATCTGGTCAAACGTGTCTCAAAACAGCAAGGCTCCAGTCACTTCCCTTGAGAGATGAATTTGTTACCTGCCAGATCTCAGTGTGAGGGACTGAGTTCCAAACCAGATTTTACTTTTCATGTTGCTAGAGAGTTCCTCTGTCTCAGCCATGACTGCCTTAAACCCCGTGCCCTTTATCGTGTGATAAACTCATCCTGTGTTCACACAGCTTTGAACCCAGAGTTCAGATCCTGGTTTACTTACTTGCCTCTTTCCCTCAAGGCTGATTTAAGTTACTGTCAGCATTATTTAACCTGCTGGTGTTTGACAGAAATGTTCTATGGAATGGTTAAATTCCCAATAGTCAACAGTGTTCCTCTGCAGCAGACCTTACGAGAAATSAGCAACAAATATTGTTAGAAGTGAAGAAATATGGGGAGGTTGTATCTGATCTGATTGTATCTCAGCTGTAGATATCCCTAAGGATAAAATAAACAAGTACAATGAATATCAGCTTCCCCCCCTGCCTGTCTCAAGCCTGTCTTGTCTTCTTTGGGTCCCATCCAAAGACCTCTGAACCAAACAGAAGATTTTCACTGACTTCAGTAAGATTTGGGTCAACCCCCCGAGGGCTGTGATTTTGTCTTCCCAAAGTGTGTGGCCATGGTTCAGTGGGATGCTCCAGCACACAGCTGCMTCCAGCTCTGGAGGCATCTCAGGGCTTTTGCTGAGGTTTTTCATTCACTAAATAAGAATGTGCTTAACCAGGCTGTTGATTCTTCACATTTAACACCGAGTGGGCCCCGYGGAATGCCAAACATCATCATTTTAATATTATGTATTTTATCTGTATCAGATGTATTGAAGATGCATTTTATATGGCAGTAATTCAAAACACAAAKCCAATTACTCTGCTGGTATCATCCTGTGTATTTACACTGCTCAAAAATGTGTCTTGTGGCTTTACAACAGGTTGCTAATACAAGCTTCTTTCACTAACCTGTCTCAGAACATCAAACAAAAGCAAAATCAAATAGAAATGTAAACTTCATTGCCTGTGATATATGTGGATTATATCCAGTGAAAACATTTTTGATAGAACAATTTTATGTTTAAAATGAAGGCTGATTGAAGCTGGAATATTTTGTAGGAACGCAACTATTTCAATGACATTTTTTATGGGAAAAATGTCTCAGCAAATTGCTTTGATTTTCTTATTTGTGTCACTAACGTAGAAATTATTTGTTTTGAGAAAAGAAAAAAATGCGTTTTCGAATTTACCATACTGTTTTGTCTTGACATATAGCAATTACTGAATTCATCATGTAGTTTAATATAGTGTATTATATTCAATATTTCATTACAGTGCTTTTCAAAATTGCAACGAGGCATTTCTACTTTTCCAAAGTAGTACATCAATAATTCTTCATGAGACTTTCAAAATTTCTGTTCCCTGAAAATCTCTCTTTAATTTTTTCCAATTTTCTACTCTAGTTCAATATACAAACATAATTTTAGCATGTTCACAAAAAACTTGGATTTCTGGGCACTTGTAGTACCAACTCAATCATAGGYATTTTCAGATTGAAGTTTCTACAGATAAAGCCAACTGCAGTCAAATTGTGCACACTAGGTCCAGATTCTCAGATAGATCCTATTGCAATCTGAGCTAGTGCCTTTCTCCCTCGTGTATATCCTCATCGCTGGTTCTGAAACTGCAGTTTCTATCACAGAATCATAGAATGGTTTGGGCTGKAAGGGATTTTTTAATGGGATTAAAAAWATTCCCATTCCATCCCCCTMTGCCATGGGCAGGGAGAGGTTCCACTGTCCCAGGCTGCTCCAGGCCCCATCCAGCCTGGCCTTGGGCACTGCCAGGGATCCAGGGGCAGCCACAGCTGCTCTGGGCACCCTGGGCCAGGGCCTGCCCACCCTCCCAGCCAGCAATTCCTAATTCCCAAGAGCCCAAAATCTGTGCCTGCCCTCTGGCAGTGGGAGCCATTGCCTGGCTGCTGTCCCTGCATGCCTTGTCCCCAGTGCCTGGGCAGCTCTCCTGGAGCCCCTGCAGGCCCTGGCAGGGGCTCTGAGGTGTCCCTGGAGCTTCTCTGGTGCAGCTGAACAGCCCCAGCTGTGCCAGGCTGGCTCCATGGGAAACCTCACTATGAAAACGAAATCAGTTTCAGAAAAAATATGCCAAGTCAGCAAGATTACATTCTGCACATAGATGTGGAAAATYGTAGCAAGCTACCGGCAAAGGAGAATCCAGCTACCTGGAGCTCCTGGCTGGAGAGCAGCTGCTCCCTGTCCTACCCTGCTTGCCCACCTCAGAAGGTGGTGGCTGTTGAAGCACATTGGAAATCCTGCTCTGGGATTCCACGCTGCAGTGCATGGTACTGAGCCACACATGGCCACGTTTTGTTTATGACAGATGGCTCTTCCCAAAAATATGATGTGCAAGATTGTGCTGACTTGGACAGTTCTGCATAAACTGAGGGGGATTGACAGGGTGTAATATACATTTTCTGTTTACTAAAAGTCTAGAAGAGAATGGGCCAAGCCCAGCAAAGAACAGCCTGTTTCAAAGATATTATGGCTGGAAAATGCTGTTTCTCACAGAGATCATCTCTCTATAATAAGCTTCAATGTGATCCTGTAT